>ML103396.1:0-106050 GCA_003697995.1 Taxidea taxus jeffersonii
TTTTTTTTTTTTCAAAAAGATTTAATTTATTTATTTGACAGAGAGACAGCAAGAGAGGGAACACAAGCAGGGGAGTGGGAAAGGGAGAAGCAGGCTCCCCACTGAGCAAGGAGCCTGATGGGGGGCTTGATCCCAGGACCCCGGGATCATGACCCGAGCTGAAGGCAGACACTTAACAACTGAGCCACCCAGGCACCTCCCTCTGTTATGGCTATTATTTCTATAATGTGTATACACCGTTTAACCGTTTATCCATTGGTGGATGGGTTGTGGGGTTTTTTTTCCCCTCCTTTTAGCTATTGTGAATAATGCTGCTATGAGCATAGGTGTACAAATTTGAATCTGTGTTCTCAATTCTTTCAGGTATATATCAAGAAGTAGAATTGCTGGGTCATATTGTAACTCTGTGTCCAACTTATTGAGGAGCTGAAAGATGGCTTCCCACAGCAGCTGCACAATGTTACATCCCCACCAGCAATGTATGAGGGTTCCAGCTCTCCACACCCTCATCAACACTTGTCTCTTTGCGTAACAGCCGTCCTGATGGGCCTGCCGGTGTCTCACTGCTGTGGATGTGCTTCCCTGATGGCAAGTGATGGTGAGCATCTTCCTCTGTGCTTACTGGCTACCTGTGTATCTTTTTTGGAGAAATGTCTAGTGTAACCTTTGCCCATTGTTTAACTGGGTTGTTTGGCTTTGTTGGTGTGTTGAGTTGTAGGAATTCTTTATGTATTCTAGATATTAATTTCTTATGAGATAGACGATTTGCAAATATTTCTTCCCATTCTGTGAGTTGTCTTTCTACTCTGTTGATGGTGTCTTTTGATGCACAGTTTTTAATTTTGAGAAGCCTGATTTATTTTTTCTTGTATTGCCTGCACTTTTGGTGTCATACCTAAGAAATCATTTCCTAACCCAAGGCCATGAAGATTTTCAACTATGTTTTATTCTAAGGGCTGTATAGTTATTAAATGTAGGTCTTTGTTCCATTTTTTAGTTAATTTTTATATATGGCATAAGATAAGGGTCCAAATTCATCCTTTTGCATATGGACCTCCAGTTTTCCCACACCATTTGTTTAAAAGATTACTCTGCTATCAAAAAGGATGAAATCTTGCCATTTGCAACAACATAGATGGAAATAGAGGATATTGTGCTAAGCAAAATAAGTCAGAGAAAGACAAATACCATATGATTTCATTCATATGTGGAATTTAAGAAACAAAACACATGAACATATGGGAAAGGAAGAAAAAAGAAAAAAAGTTAAAAACAGAGAGGGGGGCAAACCATAAGTGACTCTTAACTATAGGAAACAAACTGAGGGTTGCTGGAAGGGAGGGTCATGGGGGATGGGGTAACTGGGTGATGGGCATTAAAGAGGGCAGGGGATGTGATGAACACTGGGTGTTGTACACAACTAATGAATCATTGAACACTACATCAAAAACTAATGATGTATTATATGTTGGCTAATTGAATGTAATAAAAAGAAAAAAAAATGCATTAGCTTTTCCCTAGAGGGAGACAACACAAAGTGTCATCAGTTACTGTACCAAGTGCAGGAAATCTCTGTGATATCTACTCTTGAGTCCTCACCTTTAGTAGCTAACATACTAACTGGTGAACTTAACCAACAACTGGCAAGAGTGTGTGGGCAAACAGTGGCATCACTCTTTGTTGTAGCGACAATACCGGTCTCTGAACCGACCAAGACTTCGTTGCAAACACTGCACTTCTCCACCTCTGAATACCTCAATGTGTGTTTCCTGAGAATGAGAACATTTTCTTACAGAATCACAGCCCAGTTCTCTCCACCAGGTAATATCACACTTATAAAATACAGTTCCCTAACCCACAGTCCACATTCGAATTTCATCACTTAACCCAAAATGTCTTTCTAGCTCTTCCCACCCCAGGGCTCAACCCGGGATCCCGCATGGCCATCAGTGGTCTTGTTGCTTTCACATCCTCGCTGGGGAACGGTTCTTCAGCCTGCCTTTGTCTTGAGTGGCTTTGCCACTTTTGAGGAATAGAAGACAGTTGTTCTGAGAATATCCTTCAACTTGGGTTTTTCTGGTGTTTTCTCATTACTAGGTTCAGAAGTTATCCCTGATCACTCAGTTAAGATGGGCTCTGTTGGTTTTCTCCACTGTGAAGGCCCCGTCTTTCCCTTTGTAATGAATGTGTAATTGGTGTGGAGATTATCTGAGACCGTGTAACTAGTCTATTCCTCATCTAACACCCCCCACCAGTTTTAGCATCAGCTGATTTTATAACTCCATACTTTCTATATTTTACCATGAGGAAAGGCTTTCCTTTTTCTTTCTAACTATTAGCTTTTTAAAAATTCATACACGGGGTGCCTGGGTGGCTCAGTGGGTTAAGCCTCTGCCTTCGGCTCAGGTCATGATCTCAGGGTCCTGGGATCGAGTCCCACATCAGGCTCTCTGCTTGGCGGGGAGCCTGCTTCCTCCTCTCTCTCTGTCTGCCTCTCTGCCTACTTGTGATCTCTGTCAAATACATAAATAAAATCTTAAATAAAATAAAATAAAATAATAAAAATGCATACACATACCCAGCATATTCTCACCAGATCCTTGAGTTCCTTATCTTGAGCTTCAGCCCATCATGGGTTCCTGCTCCAGTCCTGAGCTTGGCCTTCCCATCCTGATGCCTGCTCCATCTCTGAGCTTCGCCCTTCCCCCAAGCTTTCCCCCTCACCCCACCCTGTGTTTGGTCTTGAGTCTAGATAATGTACCCTGGAGAGCAGACTGGACATTGATAATGTGCTGCTAAAAGCACTTACCTCAGAGAGCACATTATGTCATTCTTCACCTCCTTTTAAGTATTTTATTCCTTCTCTTACATCTTGTAGATTTCTACTACTTTCCATCAGCCCTAACCATTTTAGACAGAGTTTCATTGCTAATCTTTGTCTCACTGGCTTTTCTAAAAGTCAAAACTAGAATTTTTTTCCTCAAAACATGAGCCCTGATTTGACTATTTGTGCCTTGTTCTCAAAGGTAGTTTCCAAAAATATACCAATGACTCTAAGAGGAAGATTGGGAATTAGGGAAAATACAATGGGCTAAAGGTTCAAACATCTCATATGTTCATATATAAAAATACATAGGCTGAAACCCTAATCTCCAACGTCATGGTATTTGGAGGTGGGACCTTTAAGAGGTGATTAGGTCACGAGGGTGGAGCCCTCAGGAGTAGGATTCATGCCCTCATGAGAAGAGGCCAGAGATCGAGCTGGCTCTCTTTCCACCATGTGAAGATACAGGAAGTTGGCAGTTTGCACCCTACAAGAGGGCCCTCGGCAGAACCCAACCACTCTGGCACCTTGACTTCGGACTTCCATGCTCCACAACAGTGAGCAATACAGTTCTGTTCTGTATCAGCCCCGTGGTATGTTGTATGGCAGCCCCAACTAAGACAGGAAGCGAGAACAGCAAAAGTAAGACAAAGCCTGGAGTAAGGCTAGTATATAGAATGCGTGGCATGGGGCCTTTGCTTGGATTGGGACTTTCTAGAAGCCAGTGCAAAAGGGAGTTTTATCATGACCTAGTCATCTCCATTCATCAAATAGAGGGTGATACTTTTTAAATTCTCTACACCGAAGTCAAATTCAGTTGCTCAGTAGACAGTGGTTCCTGAAATGTGGGATATGCAGAATACTTACACGGTGTGGGGTTCTGGGTGGTTCTGTGGCTGCCGCATGTGCTTTCCTTACATGCCTGTGAGACTCGCAGGAGACTGGAGGCTGGAGACTTGCAGGAGCCTCTGCTGCTCTCTAGAGCCCTTCCTTGTCAGCTTTCTCAGAAACTCTCTCCTGAAAACTCTCGAGCCTGAGCTCCCCTAACTGCAAACTCTCTCTGCCCAATGCAAAGGGATCACCAGGCTCCACCTCATTCCCCTTCTGAGTGAGGTAGCTTCTTCCTAGGCAAGGAGCTGGCGTTCACAGGCTCATGTTTTATGTTTCCCTTCTCTCAGGGATCCCCGTAACTTACTGCCTGATCGTCCAATGTCCTGAAAACCTTTGTTGCGTATATTTTGTCGATGTCCTTAACTGTTTTATGTGGAACGATAAATCTGGTCCCCAATACTCCATCTTGACTAGAACCTGAAATCCTTTGCTTCTTGACAACCCGACACTTCAGAGTCCTAGCCTGGATACACCAACCTGTGATCAGAACTTTCAGGAACCACTGTCTTCTAAGCAACATTTATATAAAAATATCCTAATAGAACTTCCATGACATTTTATTTCCTCTAACTGCATTCATGTGGGATGTCCTCAGATCCACAGGGAGTTGGGAAAGGAGATTTTGTAGTCTTACAAAACCCTGTCATGTTCTATAGATAAGAGCCAAATCTACATTGTACACCTAAAACTAACATAATGTTACATGTCACTTATACATGAATTTTAAATAAAAGATGATGCAAAAGCAGTAGATGCATTGTCTATGGATAGGAAATTCACAGGAGAAATATGAACTTCCAGTGATGATGGAAATATGCTGATCTTGAAGCTAAAGTCAAGTCTCAGTTCCAGATCTTTCTTTTCAACTCCACCTTATGATGCTAGGCCTCCAATCCCTTTGACTACGTTTCTCCTTTGTCAGCAGATTTTGTTTCCTTTTTATGTTACTTCATACCAATTATAGGAGATGGACTGGAAAGCTGGAGTAAATTTTCAGTTTTCTTGACTAGACAATGACTGATAAAACTACTACCCATTAAGAAAAGAACAACTTAATGGCTGCTACACAGGTGCTCTTTGTCACCTCTCAGATGGGCAAAAACAAGAAAGAATAAGAGCCTGTGTTGGTCAGTGTATGAGAACATAGGAACTTATACACTCTCGAATGGAGATTAATACAGCCATGAGTTCTGTGGACAACGGCAACACATGTTTGCGATGTGTATGTGTTTGAACCAATATATTTCACTTCATGGCAAAAAAAAAATCATGTTATGTTATTAGCTGGTCATGTTATTAGAATTATTTTCTTATTTTCTAGAATGTGGTTATTATTGTTGGTTATCATGTTATATTTGTTGGTAATCCATCATGTAAACATATTTCACCCTATGTGGATGTATATGAGTATATGCAGATTTACTGAGAATACCCAATTCCCCTGTTAATCCAGAAAGAAGTAAACTACAATGAGGATAGAAAAAAGCAATGCACACTGGGAAAAAAATACCACCTAGAAATTGACAAAAAGCACCTACCAGTTGGAAGGCATCTATTGTTTGGCACTACATGGGAACAGTAGACCCCAAGCTAGACCTACCCCGCCCTGGGACTGCTGCTCCCTGGCCAACCAGAAATACAACAGTCAGGCAGTTGGATTTTTCAGCCCACAGCCCCTCTGGAGAACAAGGCAGTGACCCATAGTCTGGGTACAGCAGCCTGTGTGTGCAGAGATCCCATTCCAGTAAGCCACGTGAGACACGGAGCTGGGGGAGGAAGGGCAGGAAGAGAGCAGGTGCTGGCACTGGGCAGTGCATGGGCTCATCCTGAATTTCTAGAAAATGGGCTCAGCTAAGAAACTGTCTGGTTATTTTTCATTTCAGCTTATAGTCCCAAACTCTTTTATAGTATAGTATTTATGTGTTGGGATGGTAGTTGTGGAAGAGTCAACATGTTCGCAGGCATAGGATTTAATTTTAGCTAGACCAGTGCTCGCTTCGGCAGCACATATACTAAAATAATTTTAGCTAGACCAAGCCTCAGGGTTACACCACCCGACGGCATCCCAGCTCTGGCCCCTGACACATGGGCAGCCGTCGTCATCATTCACTTCCAGGATTCTGCCGCACATGGGACTCAACTTATTTCTACTGCTCTTGCTACCACCAACTGATGAACTCCATAGACCTTTCCTCCAGATTCCCCAGGAGAGGCTCTGATGGGCCGGCTAGTCAGCATCCGTTCTCTAGGGGTGGGGCGGGCTGGGCCCCCTCTCTGGGCCAGCCCCTCCACGACCATGGCCAGCCTGCGAGTTAGAGGCCTTCCACTTGGTGCCAACCCCTGACCGAGGGCAGCAGAGTCACAGGGGGTAAGGCAAGATCTTCTGTGAGTACGGCAGGCACCAGGGAGATGACATCCAGTATACAAGGGGAGGATTTTACATAAATTTTCCAATGGTACATGCCAGTCCCTGAGCTGATCTCTGTGGGAGAGAAAAATGGGAGAAAGACTTGCTTCTTGTCATCGAGAAACAGCGATGGAGACTGCTCAAATTTATGAATGAACGGGGGGAGGGGAAGAATGCAGCATTCTGGGGGGGGGTGTGATGTTGGCTACCTCTGAGCACGCAGGTCAATGACAACTCAGTAAGTGACAGTTGATACTAGGGAACCAGCAGATGAAGCCCTATCCTGGAGCCTCCCAGGCATGTGCTTGTGTCCCAGCCCATTCTGTGGACCAGGAGCGGCTGGGGAGCAGGCACAGCCAGTCTGTGGGGGTGCAGCTGCTTTTGCATGTGGGAGAGAACTGGACAGGGGCAGAGAGCACAGCGGCTGCCACTCTTGTTCCAGAAAGCTCCTAACTCTTGCTTCAGGGCTGCCCTGAGGTGGGGGGATACTGGTCAGGGCTAATGGGAGATGCTCACCTGGGACTTGAGGAAGCTTTGAGTGCATACGGTTCTGTAGTCCCCACACGCTATCCCTGGCTTGTCAGCATGATAGCGGGCACCCTCCTTTTGTGGGCACGGCTCTGAGGTCTGTCTTGTGTATTGGGATAAACTTCTGCCAGGTTTGTTGGGCCACATTCACCTTCCTCAAAGCTATAAACCACAGCAGCTGGCTGGAGGTTCCTTCTGAACAGCAAGTGACTTTGTCTCCCTGGGTGTCCCCTGCCCTTACAGAGCCAGCCCTGTGGCTCCCCACTGGCAGGATGAAGGCTCACATGGGGGCTCCCATCCACTGCTTCGCAGGCAGGGTGAGCTCTGGGTTTCAGATGCATGCTTCCCAGGTCAGTATGAGTTGAGTTGAATGAATAAAAAGAAACATTTTATGGAGCACGGCAGACATTACCTGTAAAGTCCATTTGGGTCTTACATTTAAACTGGCCAAGTATTAATGCTTTCACCACAAAAACTCAAGATCACCACATAAGCATGACTTTTGAAAAATCACCTTTGAAATATATTTCAGCAGGTTCTCAGCCTTTGGGAAGCACAGGAGCCAGCACTGTGGTCTCTGGCCAGGATGGAACTGGGAGGTTGGAGTGAGGGGGTGGGGAGGAGGGGAGGTGGGTTAGCAGCCATCCAAAGTGACTGCCCCTGTAGGCAATTCTTCAAGGGCTGTGAATATGAATTGTATCCCTATGACTAAATTTGGCCTAATTTCTAACTTGTGAGCCATGATTATTTGTTTTTTTAAATGGAGGGCAGGCAGTCTTTCCGGCTATTGCCAGGGGTTCAGATGAAGTCTCACAGGAAGGGGGGTGGGGCTGGTGACCACCATGCTTCTCCTCTGGGAGCAGGCGTCTGCTCCTTCCTCGTGGCTGCTCCTTCCCACGTGTCCCACCTCACTACTCCACCTTATTCCTAAATCCTTGCCTTGCTAAATTCTTCCCAAGTCTCTATCAGAGGAACGAAGATGCCTGGAGAACGGGTATTCCCATAGACCCCTCAAAGACAACCTAGTCCACAGAAAAGCTGACGGGGAGGCATGGTAAGGAAAGCTGATTACCAAAATAAGATTTTAAAATCCCCAGAATGAGCTCCTTAGAAAATGCATTGGTCTGGAAAAGGCTGGAGATGCTACCCGAGACCCTTGGGGTTTGTATTCCTTCTCCTGCCCCTGGGAAGCCCCAAAGCAGGGATATACACTGAACACACAGCTTAGAGTCCCTTGTATTTGAGTCACAATCTATAATTCATTCCTCTCTCTGTCATCCAAGATGGAAGTTATTTACCAGTGGCTCTTTTCTTATCTCTTTTAATTCACTGGAGCGCACTTCGCAACCTCTCAGTTTGGAGCAGTGGGTCTCCCGAGCCAGGTAAAGGCCCGAGAGGAGGAAGGAGTCTCTGTCAGTCTGCCTTCCTTGCACAGAGGTCCGCAGAAGCCAGAAACCAGCTGTGTGCATCACTCTCTTCTTTAAGATACTGAACATGCCAGCCTTGGAGGGAGATGCCCCCCAAAACGTGGCCTCTGTCTGGGGACTACTCTGCACGGAGCTGGGCAAAGCAAACCAAACTAGCAGCACCACATGGCTGACACGACCGTGTGCGGATTCTGTCAGGTAGTGTGCTGAGTGCTTCCCGTGCTGCAGCTCCTTCCAGTCCTTAAAACACACATGACAGAGGCACGATAATTGTCCTCTCACTCTCATTCTGGCGAACGACTGAGGCTTAGAGAAGGTGTCTGACTTCTACCAGGTGCCCCACTGCTGACTGGTCAAGCCAGGGCTGGAGACCAGGAAGTCTGCCTTCCAGTCGAGCCTCCTAACTTCTCTGTGGTCTTCCCTGGCAATCTGTTGAGTGGATAAACCACAGCCTTTGGCTTCCTTGCCTTAATCTCAATTTGGCATCAAGGCAAATGCCCCACTTGGAGTTACTCAGCACCAACCCCAGGAGCTCCTCCTGCCACAAGCCCCTTCCTGTTTTGAGCGTCGTGTCCCCGTTCTCCCAGAGCCCTGCAGTCAATCCCACAGTGTCGTTGAGGCCCAAAGAGAAGTGAGCTGCAGACTCCTTTGTTCCCTGGGTAAATTCCATTTCCTTTTCTATTGTCTAAGGATTCTTGGTGATGTAACATTATACCCAGTGTATTCTGCTTTCAAAAAGAAACTTCCATGGAGGTTGGCAAATTACCACTCGCAGCTCTGTGAACGATAAAGGAGATGGGGGAAAGCAGTGCACCTGGTGTCAATAATTACAGGCTTGGACTGGGAGAAAAGAAGGGATGAGGGCAGACCAAATACAGCTGGGTGTGCAGACGGCTCGGGAGGGTTTTGAGAGTGCTGGGGGCTGAGAAGCAGGCAGCCTGGGACCCTATATGCTCCCCAGCCAAGACTTGCCCCTCTACCTTTTCTTCTCACCTTGCCTTCCTTTTTTTGATCTGTGTTTTTTCCTCATCTCAGATCTCTTTGTCCATCTTCCCACACCGGCTCCAGATGGCCTGTGAGGACCAAAATACAAGCTCTTGAGACATCTCATCTCAAACAATCTGTGTTTTGCTTCTTCCTTTGGGTTCTCTAATCTGTATTCTATGTGAGAACATGCCAGGAACACTCAAGGAATTTAATCCAGGGACAAAACTGGAGGGACTAGAAAACAGACATCACAATATCCACTAGCCCTCAAACTGGATTTCTTCAGTGACTCCTTTTCCTTTTGACCTGGAAAATTATCTAATCTCTTAGACCTGAACTGTAGCTATTTAAGGTGTAACATAAATTAATAAATATCAAATGCAAGTTAAAAAAAATCTGTCCTTCACTTGCACAGCCATACTTTAAGCACTCAGTAGCACAAGTGGTCAGTGGCTGCCATATTGGGCAGTGGGATATAGAAATTTCCACTAAGGCAGAAAGCTCTGCAGGACAGTCCTGTCTTAGACACCAGTATTATTGTCCTAATGCTGATGACACTTCATTGGGGCAGAACTTCTGACAGAGGAGCTAAAAGATATTGCTAAGAGTGAGAGTGGGCTGCCTAGAAAACACTTTTTGGGAACCACTCAGCACTTTTTGAAGACAGCGATCCCATCTTCCATCTCTTTCTGTCCAAGGAGTAATCTGAGTTTTGAGGGTGAATTAGGAGCTCCAAGAATTATCCTGGCATTAAGGGTGGCACATCCAAGACATGTAACATTCTCTGTCCTTTATAGCATTTGGATATTGGCTCAGTCTCCAAGGATGCTTCAGTCCTGCTGGGGTCTCCAGCATGTATGGTCCAGCTCCTTTGTTGAAAGCATTCCCATGTCATAACCGAGAGACTTTATCCAGGCTAGCAGCCCTCTAAGTCACATCCAGCCCTTTTTAGGAGACACAGGAAACTTCTGGAAACTCCTATAGACCATTTGATATTAGGCTGACCCCAGACCCTTCATGGGATCACCTGTAGCCAAAAGTTTCTCTGCTCTCTCCTTCCAAGTCAATCTATGGTTTTTATTTCCTACTCCCTCTTTTGGACTTTAGCTCAGGATAGTGGGCTCTGTGCCCAGTCCACATGACCCAGAAATCTCTAAGCTCTAGTACCCATCCTTAAATTTCTTCTTCCTCCTGCAGGTCAAACCCTTATCTCTTTTGTGGGGGAGAAAACAACAACTCTTCTTATATTCTTCCTCCTTTCTATGGTTTATGCAGAAGTCAACAAACTTTCTGAAAAGGGCCAGATAGTAAGTAACGATTTTAGGCTTTGCATTCCATACAGTCTCTGTTGCAATCACTCAACTCTGCTGTTCTAGTGCAAAAGTAGCTATAGACAATTCGTAAAGAAATGGGTGTGACTGTTTCAATAAGACTTTATTTATAAGAGCTTTACCCCTGCAGGCCATAGCTTGCTGACCCCTGGTTTATAGAATAAGGTCTAGACTCTAGGTATTCTATCCTTGGCCCTTAACTTGGAAACAAGATTTTAGAATTAAAAAGACAAAAATCATTCAAATGCCTGGCTCTTACATTGGAAAGTCTGATATCTGCTATAAACTTTTTAAAAAAATCTGCCTTTGAACTCAAACAGCAAGAATTTTCTTCTTTCTGCTAGGATATTAGTCCTATCCATATAGAAAATCCCCATGGATGCTTGAATGATAAAACAAAGGATATGGGCAAAAAATCAGAAAATAGTTAAAATCATAGTATTTATCAGCTCCATTACAAAATGGACTAAAGTTCTTATCTGATTGTAGTGATTATTTTATAAAACGTGCCTCACGTTCCATAAATGCCCTTTCCTTTCCATTTCTAAATGTTTAGGTTTGACATTGTGATGTCATGTGAACAACAGCCAGAAGACCCGCTCTTTCCTTAAGAACCTGCACTCATCAGCTGATGGAGTTGAAATGCATTCCTTTTTCCATTCTTTTTTTTTTTTTTTAATTTTAGAGAGAGCGCAAGTGAGTGGGGGAGGGCAGAGGCAAAAGATTCTCAAGCAGACCCCATGCTGAGCGGGGAGCCCCGTTGTGGGGGCTCCATCTCACGATCCTGAGATCACGACCTGAGCCAAAATCAAGAGCTGGATGCCTAACTGACTGAGCCACCCAGGTGCTCCCTTCTTCCGTTCTTAAAGAAATTGCAGATTTTCCCCAAAGGAGAAGTTTTGAAATTCACAGCTTTTTCTTAAAACCATAGAAAGCTGATGGTCCGAGCCTCTGGGAAGGAACCATCAGCCTGCTGGTTTTGAAAGGGGAGAAAACAGTGTCCCCTGCAGGAATGCAGGGCGTTCCACTTCAGAGGAATGGACCCTGGAAATGAAATGTAGATTTTCTTTCTTTTTTTTTTTTTTAAGATTTTATTTATTTATTTATTTGTCAGAGAGAGAGAGAGAGAGCGCGCGTGAGAGAGAGCGAGCACAGGCAGACAGAGTGGCAGGCAGAGGCAGAGGGAGAAGCAGGTCCGCTGCCGAGCAAGGAGCCCAATGTGGGACTCGATCCCAGGACGCTGGGATCATGACACTCGATCCCAGGACGCTGGGATCATGACCTGAGCCGAAGGCAGCCGCTTAAACAACTGAGCCACCCAGGCGTCCCTGAAATGTAGATTTTCTAAATTCACCTTTCACGCTTCCTCTGTAGGAGTCAGGACTTCTCTTGGTGACAAGCGTTAGAAACGTAACTAAACTAGGTTAGGCAAAGGGGGATTTTGTTACTCCACAATATCTACTGTTGAACGTAACTTGTGACTGGTCAGGGCTGGATCTGGGCCTCAGGAGCCACTGGGACCGAGCATCTGAGTGCTCTCCCTACGCTCGCCCTCGCTTTCTTACCTTCTGTGTCAGACCAGTATCCTCCTTGTGGGAAGCACAACAGCTGTGACTATCCCTCCTCTCCTGCCTGTGAGATAGTAAAGATTCCTTTTCTCACTTCTGGTTTTAAAAATCCCAGGACAGGATTCCGATTTTTGCCAAGGAGGCCAGGTATGCACCCAGCCAATGCTGGCCGTAGCTGCCCCCATCCTAGCCTCGTGGAGGAGGAAGAGAGCAGGCTTGTGGGTCAGCATGGAACACAGACCCTCTCTGTCTCAGGACAGACCCCGGACACCAGTGCTTGGTTATATTGTCACGTATAAGAGTTGTTAACATGTTGACTCAAAGCTGATAGATTTTTATGCTTTCCAGGCAAACTCCTCATTTTAGGTTGATATCTTAGAAATGCTGACTGTCCTTAGGAATGTGTTTACGAACCATGGGCCTTTGCTGTCTTGTGATGTTGTTTAGGCTTTGTGGCGGAGACAGGCCAACAAGTGTGTGATGAGCCTGCCCTTTCTGGCAGTGTAATCCGGCCCCCGTCACGCTCTGTTTCTTCTTGCGGTCACTGAGTCGGCCTAATGCAGCCCCTCAGTGGCCAGCCTGGTGCTCCCTGGGGCTGAGGATCTAATGTCAGTAGGACACAATTCGATTCACATCGAGGATGGATATTAAGTCTTTTTACTCAGGGTCTTGTCAAGAAAAACAAATCGGCCTGCTATCAAAAGCGCAGAAAATGCCCCTTCCCATAACAGCAGTTGTCTGTGTTCACTGATACTACTGAAGGGCCTGTCTGTCCCCAAGCCTCTGAGGCGGTTTTGTCAAGGTCAATTCAGCTGATCTTTTTCAATGATAACCCAAAGAGGATTAAGTTAACATCTGACCTTTAAAGAGCTTTATCTTTGGGGAACTGGGCTAATTAAAAAATTAAAAGGCTGCTTTTTACAAATATTTGGACCACAGCCTAGGGAACACATGAACACATTGCCTATATTGGCAGAAATAGCCATAGAAAATTCCAAACGGCAAGCCAGATTTATCATTACGTGGATGAACGGAGTGTGGGGACTCTGGAGTCAAACAAAAGTGGGGTCCAATCTTGGTTCTGCACCTGTTAGTTGTCTGACCTTGGACAAGCATCTCACCTTTCCCAAGCTCTGTTATCTTATTTGTGCAATAGAGAGGGTTAATAATAGTAATCACCTCAGATGGTTGTTGAGAGGATTAAATGAAATAGTACACTTAAAGCCCAGTGATTTAGGCTAGCCGTTACTATCACTGTGGATATGTTTACATTTAAACATTTTGTTTAGTTACTCTCCCCATCATGTTGACAGCTGAATGGACTCTCATGACAAAGTGGCTGGTTCTCTGAGGCCAAGAACTCAGAGACACCTCTAGGTTTTGAGATGATTCTGCTTTGAACCAGATGTTACTAGTCCAGATGCAGCAGCACCAGCATCCCTGCTGCCCCTGAACTTGACCAGATACCATTGGGTTGGCTCTGCTACTAAAACCATTCTGAGGAAAGAGTAACATGAGATTAGGGATGGTGATAGTGTTCCCCAAAGCCAGGAATAGTTCTGTCCTTTAAATTCTGTGGATACTTTTCCCTTCAAGGAGATACAGATCATTGTCAAATATTTTCATCCCAAGCAATGTTCTTGGTGTTGCTCTTCTTCTCATAGGTTTATAAGATGCCTATATGTTGACAAATGCCATATAGCCATAGGGACTCTGGGATAGCCTGAATATAAGACCAAGGACTCTTCCCAGGAGGGAGATTGGTCTATTGTCCAGAGGTCCACCACCACCCCCCCTTCCTCAGAGCCGGGTGCACAGACCCGGAGCTTTCAACAAATCAACACACATCACCGGAGGGGAGCCGAGGGCAGGGCTCCTTAGAGCCGAGGGAGCTCTGACCCCACCCTAGACCTGCTTCATCAGAATCTGCATTTCCCCCAACACCCCAGGTGGTGGTAATGCACACTGCCTGTGCTCTCATTTTTAGCTGCAAATCAGAATCACCTAGGGAGCTTTAAAAAACACAGATGCCTGGGTACCCTCCACAAAGATCTGGACTTCTTGGCTCCGGCAGTTTTAAAACCTCCCCAGGTGATTGTGATTGTGATGTGCAACTAAGATGGAGAACTGGTGTGCCAAAGATATTCCTTCCTCTCTCTCTACTTAATCCTACAATACCTATTTCTCTGCAAGTGAAAATCTCTCAAGCTGCAGTGAAGGTTCATTTCATGCTGTTGATGTCAATGGATGGATGCCCACTTTCTAGATAATGCCATGCAATTTGAAGATTCACTTTGAATTTTAAAAATAACCTTTAGGAATTTCTTCTGAGACTTTGCCAAGACCGCCACATCCTTCTTTTATTGTAAAGTCCAGAATGAGACATAGACTTCTAATATAGTCCTAAATAGCCCTGAGCATCAGCATAAAGGACTTTTGTGTTCCTCTGAATGAAAGGTACTGTTAAAAGTAAAGTCAGACCATTTGAATGAGGAGGGGGCCGTTTTAATGGCCAAGCAAAAGATTTCTCATGCCTACACTCAGCCTGGAAGTGAATAAGCCAGTTATGCAGGGAGAAAGCCCACCTTCTCGGTTTTGAGCTTTCCTAGTAGAGCAATAAATATGTTGTTATGTAACCAAAAAATTCATAAGCTTTATTGCATCTGTAATTCATGGATGACCAAACAGATTAACTCACTTGCACCAAAAGACAGTTTTACTGATTCAAAACTTTGGCTGATGTCTTGAGTATAAAAGTCACCTGAACCTTATACTTTTGTCACAGTGACCTCCATTGAATGACCACTCAATGTATAAGAATCATGTAGGATGCTTCCTCCATACATCTAGAAGTTTAGGCAAAAGTATTCGTGGTTTTAAAAAAACTAAATCATTTTCCCCCAAACTTTAACTTGAGGTCTTGTTAAAAATGTAGACTCTCGGGTGTCTGGGTGGCTCAGTGGGTTAAGCCTCTGCCTTCGGCTTAGGTCATGATCTCAGGGTCCTGGGATCGAGTCCCGCATCGGACTCTCTGCTCAGTAGGGAACCTGCTTCCTCCTCTCTCTGCCTGCTGCTCTGCCTGCTTGTGATCTCTCTCTGTTAAATAAATAAATAAAAATCTTTAAAAAAATGTTTAAAAAAATGTAGACTCTCAAAAAAAAACATGTAGACTCTCAGGACCTATCTCCATAGGTCTGAGGTCAGGCCTGAGACTCTGCATTCTAACGATCTTGAAAGTGACAGTGTGCAGTGGCTTCACAGACCACACTCTGAGTGGCGATGGCCTAGAAAATGCTAATCAGCCAGTCGGAGAACCAGAACTCTAGGCATTTCAGATGTTGCTTGAAATATGAAAAAGCTCATTTCCCTGCCAGTGTTCTCCATTAGCTTCTGGTGTATCAATAAGAGTAGGACATAGGCTGATGGAAAAAGGTCAGTAGGCAAATTCAAGTCCAATCAGTGTTGGAAACCTGGGTGAGAATGTTTAATTCCATCCCTGCTCTGCCAATACAAGAAGAAAGTGGCATCTGAGTCCCTCAATTTCTTTAGGGATCTATTCTTTAGAAATCACCGGCAAACACAAAGGCAGGAAGAACGGTTACTTTAAATTCATATTATTTTAGCTGATGTATCTGGAGCATGGTGATAAATTAATCATGACGTCTGGTCTGATTCACAATCATACTCTAGTCCAATTTACACTTCGCATTTGCAGAACTGAAATGCGATGCATTAAAATGGTGCACACATCACAGATTTTTCTCTCCACTGAACCCACGGAGGGAGGTGCTCTCTCCGCCTCGGCAGTGAGGCACCTGCCCGGAGGCCGAGGCCAACAGGGAAAGCGGCCTCCAGCACCGAGCCGAGTCGGGAGGCAGGGGAGAAAGGAGGACTGGGCGCTGAAGACAGCGGTAGCGGCTGCCCAACGGGCGAAACCCGCCTGCGAGAGGGAATGGGAGTCGTTGAAAAAGAACTTCCCGGCGTGATGACCGAGGCAGGCTTATTCACCGGGAAGGGGGAGCGGCGTGGGGTTGTTACTAAACATAACAGATGGCAGCTGTCTGCCGCTATATAGGGCGCACTGACAAATCCCCGGGACGGCCCCTGGGCGCTCAGGCGGGCGCGAGGGGGGCTGCGGGCGTGGTGCAGCTGCTGCCCCGCTCACAGGGCGCTGCCTGCGGAGGACTCGGCAGCACGCTGCCCTCCTGCGAGGCTCCGAGAGTGGACCGAGCGTGGCTCTCGACTCCGGGGCAGGACCGGTTTGGCCTAACTCCCGGGTCTGGGGCTGCGTCGGGCAGGGGAGCCTCTCGGTGGCTTCGTCTGCCCGGTGCACCTGCGGGCGCCCAGCCCCAGGCGGCGCTCGGCGGACTCCACCGCCCCGCCCCCCGCACGCCGACACCTCCCGCCCAAGCCCCCCGGGGGCTCGTTAACGAACGCTGCGCGGATCCAGGCCTGCGGGTGCTAGGTGTGGGCGATGAGCTAAGACGTGGTTCCCTCGTGCAACCTTAAAAGGCTGGCACGCACACGCTAAGATGATACCGACCCACGTCTGAGAGTTAGTTTTGTGTGAAAGTGTCCTAGCCATAATTTCCCTGGGTAAACCTATTTTCCAACCCCCTAATCAGTCATCCATATACTACCTTTTATATCTGTCAAATGACTTTTATCCGTGATTTGGATATGCAGATGGGGGGAAATCTTACAAAGCTAGGCAAGTTAAACTGCTTTTAGAAATACATTAGAGGGACGCCTGGGTGGCTCAGTTGGTTAAGCGGCTGCCTTCGACTCAGGTCATGATCCCCGCGTCCTGGGATCGAGTCCCACATCGGGCTCCTTGCTCGGCAGGGAGCCTGCTTCTCCCTCTGCCTCTGCCTGCCTCTCTGTCTGCCTGTGCTCGCGCTCTCTCTCTCTCTAATAAATAAATAAAATCTTAAAAAAAAAAAGAAATACATTAGAAATACTTTAATTGAAAATAGAATACATTGGACAGCACTAGCTGTTGGGGATGACTCCTGAAACACTGGGCAGGAGAGTGAGGCTTCTCAGTGACCATGGGTGGCGGCAGGGGTGGGGGTGGGTCGCAAAAGGGAAGGGATTTAAGAGTTCCGAGGACTGACTAGCCATGCATCGTTGTGATTTTCAAGCTGCAAAGACCATTGAAGATTGAAGTCCAGACTAATTGTATACATCAGTTTATCTCTAAATCAATGGGAACTGTCCCCTGAGAGGGAGCGGAGGAACTTTTTGACTGGGGCTCTAAGTCTCCGCAAATGGGCTTCAAGAATGACATAGGGTGGGGCACCTGGGTGGCTCAGGCGTTAAGTGTCTGCCTTCTGCTCAGGTCATGATCCCAGGGTCCTGGGATCCAGCCCCACATGGGGCTCCCTGCTCTGCGGGAAGCCTGCTTCTCCCTCTCCCACCCCCCTTGCTTGTGTTCCCTCTCTCACTGTGTCTCTCTCTGTCAAATAAATAAATAAAATCTTTAAAAAAAAAAAAGAATGACATAGAGTCGTGGTGCATTTCATGTGTTTCACTCTGGTCTGCATGACAGGGAAAAGCCTCCTCACCTCAATCTCCATGGACTTCTTGGCACCTCCATCAACAAACATCGGGACCAGGCCTCCTTATTTTCTTCTCAATCACTTTGCAGTGCTTTTCATTGAAGCTGGGAAAGACCAAGTTTCATCCATTCATTCAGCAAATGTTTATTAAGTGCCTTCTGTGTGTTCAACCTTGGTGCTCAGACTCTGAACAAAGTAGGTGAGACTGTCAGCTTGGAGCTTACAAGAAGCAAGATACATTGATAAAATCTATGGACAGTGTCAACCTGACAATGGTCTGGCACTAGTTTCCTATAAATAGAATCCTTCCTTTTGACTTGATGAGAATTTTGACACACTGAGGGTCCTCCACACATGTGAAGCTCTCATTGTGGTTATTCCATAAGTTCAAAGAAAGCGACATAGCTGGTGGAGGAGCCCGTCTATTTGCAAGAATAGAAAAGAGTTCTAATTCCTTCTTATGAATTTGATGAAGTTGGTACTCAACTTCATTAGGACCACAATCTAACAACCCATTTTAACTCTCTCTCTCTCACTGGCCCTCTTCCTGCCTTCATTTCTCTCCTTCCTCACCTTCAATTCCCTGGCCACATGTTATATTTTTTTCCTTGTCTCGGCCACAGGATCTGTTTCAATGGCTTCCAAAGACTAAAAGAAACTGTCTGTCCATCCTATATAAGCCAAAACAGACTAACACACATGTCAAATTTCTTCGCTTTTGGCTACAGCATTCATAATTCAATGTGGCAATACTACTTTACCAGTTATCAAGTAAGGAGTATTTGGAAGGTAATACCAGAATGCAACACGAGGCCACAAAGAATATTAGCTATAACTGCATGCACGCACACACACACATTCACACATTCTCACTGGTGCTTAAGTCAACTTTATCATAAACCTCTATGTACTCATGTTATAAACATGGGTTGATTTATTCTCTTTTAATCCCCCTGTTTTCTATGTAGGATCTGGATTTTTAAAGCTCCTTTGTTTTATTGTTATAGGTTATGGTTATAGTTACATTTACTGGAGGTGATCTAAGGTAATATATGGGTGAACTCTAAGAAATTTTAAGTTATGCATATATTTTAAGGTATATCTGAAAAATATAAATAGCTTATCAAAGTGTCATTTCACAGAAATTACTTGGGATACAAACAAGTTTGTTTTTTTTTTTTAACAAAGTGAGTTGATTAAAAACATTCAGCTAAGTATAAACACACATGGTAATCAGAGACAACAAGAATAACGTAAGCAGGAAGGATCACCTAAAATTTAAGTCGTTAGACTCATATATGAGCCAGGAGGACCAAAAAGGGCAACTTCAGTTGGAAGCAAGGGCCCTTCACAAGGTGTGCTCCGTCTGACTCTGCCAACATTCCCTTAGTCCTCACTAGCAGACAAACACAACGTAATGGCTTAAGAAAAAAAATGGTTTTTTTTCTGCGATTCAAGAAAATTCTACCATACCATTTATTAACAGAACCCTTTCTGGCTCATAGGACATCTGTGTTTAATGTGATCGCGGCTTTAGATCTTTAGAGCTCAGAGGCTTTAGAAACATGCCAGAAATCCTCCAGTCACAGCAAAACTGTTTCCTTTAGAAAATCACCCAGTATTTAAAAGTCTGTTTGGAAAGCTCCATATAAATCATGAGCTATTTTTTCACTTCCCCTTAACATTTTAACTTTCAACTCTAAGAAGCCCAGTTGGCAGAGCTGCAAAACTTAAAATGGCTTTACTTCTGGTTTTATAAGAAGGAGCACCTGTATAACTTCGGAATCGCCCAGCGTTTCTCGTGCTCCTGGGTGCTAAACGCTGGGAGTATCCCCTTGATTTTTGTTTTTGATTTTTTTTTTTTTTTTTTTTTTTTGACAATCAGAGCGGCCCCCTGTCTCCACATGCACACATTCCAAGTGTCTCCGTTGGGACCGTATTGTCCTCACTTGAGAGCACAATCGCCTAACTTACTGAAAAGGAATCTGAATTGGTATTGTGTTAGGTTGCCGGGCTTACAGGGTTACAGGTCTGTAAAGAAGACAGACGAACTGCCTCAGGTGCCAGGGGATGACAGAAAGTTTACACAGGAGGTGAGGACGTGGAGGAGACCTCTGGGGGACTGCCTCAGCGGGCCCCAGGGACAGGCAGAACACTGTGTTCCCACTCTGACAGACCAAGCAGACATGACTTCCCAACGGAAGCTCGAGGGACTCGGCCGCCATGTCATCTCCAAGTATCTCAGGGGTCCTGGGGCTTTCTTCTGACAGCCTCACCCTCTGCCTCTGTCTTTCCACTGTGTTCCCTCTTTATTGCCTCTGGCCTTAGTGCTTTCTTTCTGACCATCTCACATTCATACTTTTCTCAGGAAAATACAAATGGGAATCACTGGATATCACCAATATAAAGCATGCCTTTGGGGCCAGGTTTTCTTGTCTGGCCACCCTCCCGGCCACTGGTGCAGCCCAAAGCTGGCTGCTTGGGCTTAGGCCAATAGCCTCTTTCCCCGACTGGGGGCAGCAGAGCTCGTAGGCATCTTAAGGTCCTATGGCTTCATGTGGATTTTGAAGACCCACCCCAATGTCTGAAAGCCAGTTCCATCCCATAGCCCCCGAGTAACTTCAGCTGTCTGTGCCTCAGTTTCTCATCAGTAAATTGACACATTAATAGTATAGACCTCAACAGATGTGTGTGTGGTGGTGGGGGGGGCGTTAAATGAGATAAGGCATTAAAATACTTGGCACTTAGTAAGCATTTGCTGAACACCAGCCTGTTGCTACTATTGCTATTACTATTAGTGAGTAGAAAGTGGATTACTATTTTTATTAATTAGAAAGTTAAAATTCATATCTCATGACCACCACCCCACCCCTCTGCCCAGCAGTGCTTTTCAGTGTCTCTATGGGCTGAAGGCAGTGAAGATGAAGAGCCTGGGAGGACAGATGTGAGGCAGGGTTCTAAGTGTCCTTGTGCAAGCCTAAAATCGCTTTGTTTTCTCTTTGTTTCGTATTCTGTTTCATACATCACTTAGTATGAATAGTTTCAGTATACTTTTTAGAAAAGATTTTATTTATTTATTTGACAGGCAGAGATCCCAAGTAGGCAGAGAGGCAGGCAGAGAGAGAGGAAGGGAAGCAGGCTCCCTGCTGAGCAGAGAGCCCGATTCGGGGCTCGATCCCAGGACCCTGAGATCATGACCTGAGCCGAAGGCAGAGGCTTAACCCACTGAGCCACCCAGGCGCCCCTCAGTACACTTTTTTATATGGTGTTTCTTAATACAGCCATACCTCTTCTTTTTAAAGATTTTATTTATTTGCTTAAGACACAGAGGAAGGGGGTGGGGGACAGAGCGCACATGTGCAGAGGGGAGTGGCAGAGGGAGAAGCAGACTCCCCACTGAGCAAGGAGCCCGACTCGGGACTCGATCCCTAGACCCTGGGATCATAACCTGAGCTGAAGGCAGATGCTTAACGACTGAGCCAGCCAGGCCCCTCCAGCCATGCCTGTTTTCATAAAAACTGTCTTAAATTACTTACCAGTTCAAATGTTTAATGTTTGTCCAAAAACTCTTCAGAAAACTCAGTGTCCTAGCAAGTTTCACCATGTTTCTCTCCAAGCACATGCCTAGGTGTAGACGTGCCTTATTCTGTGTCACCATAATTCCCTTGTCTTCATGGTTACAGGTTTTCCTTCCAGAGAGATCCAACAGAAGAACATGCAGTCAGTCATCAGATTGCCAAATATTTATGAAATTTCATTATACGTAAGATGTGTAGTTCTATGAAACTTCATCTTCAGCCATATTAGTGATGCCTCTGGGATGTGACCCACATCTCTCAGCCTTCTCCAGCTGGTGCGGAGGGATGTGTACCCATCCATGCTCAAATTTCAGTGGCCTTAAGTCCCTTTCTCCCTTCTCAACCACAGAAAATACCTTCTTTTACATAGTTCCCACTTGCTAAAGTATCTCTAGGAACTCTCAAAAGTCTTTATTTTATTTTATTTTTTTGATATTTTCTAACAAATGGATACTTTATTCTTTTTTTAAATTAGCATATAATGTATTATTTGCTTCAGGGGTACAGGTCTGTGATTCATCAGTCTTACACAATTCACAGCACTCACCATAGCACATACCCTCCCCAGTGTCCATCACTCAGCCACCCCATCCCTCCCACCTCCCCCCACCTCCAGCAACCCTGTTTGTTTCCTGAGATTAAGATCCATAAGATTAAGTCTTATGGCTTATCTCTCTCTCTGGTTTCATCTTGGTTCATTTTTCCCTCCCTTCCCCTGTGATCCTCTGTCTTGTTTCTCAAATTCCTCATACCAGTGAGATCATATAATAATTGTCTTTCTCTGATTGACTTATTTCCCTTAGCACAATACCCTCTAGTTCCATCCAGATCTTATAAGTGGCAAGATTTCATTTTCTTGATGGCTATGTAATATTCCCTTGTATATATCTTCTTTATCCATCCATCTGTTGATAGACATCTGGGCTCTTTCCACGGTTTGGCTATTGTGGACATTGCTGCTATAAATATTGGGGTGCAAGTACCCCTTCAGATCATTATATTTGTATCTTTGGGGTAAATACCCAGTCATGCAATTGCTAGGTCATTGGGTAGCTCTATTTTCAATTTTTTGAGGAACTCCCACACTGTTTTCCAGTGTGACTATACCAGCTTACATTCCCAAAAACAGTGTAGGAGGGTTAGAAACTCCCAAGTTCTTTACAGGAATCCATGAATTAGTCCCAGTCATCCCTTGCTGCTGCTGCTGCTGCTGCTGCTGCTGCTGCTGCTGCTGACCAAACCACAGCTCCATCTTGGGATCCAACAAATGCGTGGAGGTGTCGCTTGCAGACTGGTACCTGCCCTTGTTGCCATCGCCTCCACCAGGGTGATAGGAGAGCTGAGAATGTGCAGTGCCCAGTACCAGGGGGCATCACTGTTCCCTTGAAGACAGGAGAATCTATTTTTACTTTTGCCCATTTAGACTCCCAAAGCAAGCTGAGCTCCCAGATATTACATACAGTGTGATACCTTCTTTCTTTTGCCCCCTGAACCAGGACTCTGCTGCCTCAGGCCACTAGAGTTCCACAGAAGTCCTGCCCAAGTGTTATCTTACTCTCATTCTTCTCTACCATCCCCATGGCCTGGATGTGGACAGAGCAGAAAATATCTGTGGCTCAATCCAAGCAGAACAGGACTGTGGTCTCCTTGAGACTGAGAGAACTTGCAGGTGGGCCCACACTGCAGGCCAGAGATCCAAGTTATCACTCAGGAGAAGTGGGAAGAGCGCACTTTCGAGCTTGTAGGCAGTTTGTGGGTAGAGGGGAAGGTGTTCCACTCAAGTCGGCTTCCAGCCTTTCCTGTGCACACACAGAACCCCACCTCTCATGACATGGGATGGAAACAGAGCTGACTCTCACCTCATTTTCTGCAAGCATTTCCCACAATTTGGTTTCGATTATGGCTGTGTATTTCCAAACACCAGCTGGACACAGATAAAATCTTTTTTTGCAGGAGGTTCCTCAGCCCTTATATAAATCAGTTCCCAGAACATAACAGTTCTGGGAACCCCTTCCAATGCCATGGTGATGCCATATTCCCTCTGACTTCCCAGGTTTCACCATGCTATGCCCTCTCCCTGTCTTCCCTTTTCCTCTCTCCTTCCTCAGGCTGTTTGTTCTGAGTAATTCCTATTCTCCCTTCAGATCTGACATCTTTCCTCTGAGAAAGCTACACTGACCCCAGTCCCCCAGTTCTGAATTGGGTGCTCTTCCACTGTTCCCACAGAACCCTCTCAGCTTTCCCTTCTCATTGTCACACTTCATTGTACTGGCTTGTCTGAGGGTCTCTGTCCCTTGGAAGATTTAAGCCTGTGAGGGGGGTGGGATTATAATTATGAAAGGCCAGCACTTGCCCAATATTCACTAGAGACGCCCCCGGCATCTGCTGAGTGTGGCTTAGCTCCTCTCTCCAGGCGCCTTCTGTGTCTAAGGTGAAGAGGAGAGAAACTGCTACGTGGGCAGGATATTTTCTCTCAGTCTAAGTCACAGTCAAACGAGCAATATGGCCACACTGTGGTAGAGCCAACCTGAACCAATGTAGCAAAATCTTGCCTCCAGTCATACCGATGACAGAGAAACTGGTTGATGATGCAGTCCTGTTCTGCAAAGCAGAAGGTCTGTCAGCTACTTAACCAAAGGGTGACGGTCCCGTCTGTGAGAACTAATGCTTCACATCGAGGGAACGTGAACTTAGGAAGCCTTTATATTGCAACCAAATAGTAAGGCTCCCCTTACAGCAGCTTTGCCAGTAGTAAAACTGTTGGGATGGCTGCAAATAAAATCGGCACATTTTATTCCACTATATATGTAAATGTAAAGAGCAGAGCAAAGCGTGGCAGAGAGGAGAGCAGGAGATGGGGCCCCACCCCTCCACTCACTTTTTTGTGTCTCACCTCTCTTGAAAGGGGAGCAGGCTAGGAGCTCTTCTGGTTCCGCCGACATTGACGTCGGGTTTCCACTGTAGGCGGATGCCCACCCCAGGCCGGCACTGGCCAGTCACTGAGGCTGCCACACCTGAGCTTTCTCGGGGCGTGGGGCTGCCCGGTAGTTAGCAGATGGGGTCTCAAAGAAGCAAAGCTGGGTTCGATCCCGAGTGAGCCTCTTAATTACTGTGTGACCTTGGACGTTTCTCTTGCACAAGCCTCAGTTTCCTCATCTGTAAAATGAAGATCATGACAGAACCAACTTTATCAGGTTGTTAGGATGAAGTGAGCAAAGTTCTCACGCCTCAAGTACTCTGAGCTGTGCCAGGCGTGCTCTCAGTAAATGCTCCCTATGCTTCTTAACTGACTACATGGTTTGTAACACATTTTTATTCTGGTAATGTGTGTCTGCTTTTTGTTTGTTTGTTTGTTTTTGTTTCAGTAGGCTCCACGCCCAGCGCAGAGCCCTATGGGGAGCCTGAACTCAGGACCCTGAGACCTGAGCCGAGATCGGGTGGGACATTCAACCGACTGAGCCACTCAGGGGCCCCCTATGTGTCTGCTTTTTAAAGTCAGAGCAACAAATAGGGCTTCTGCCATTAGTAAGAGAGCCTTTCTCACAGTGCAATGTGTTTCTGTCCCCATGTCCATGGTCCTGGGAGGCTCCCGCTTCTCAGACACACGTGGCAGCTGTTATCTAAGGCAGTGGGAATCCTCCCTCAGGAGGAAATACGATCAGCTCCCATTATTTCCATTTCAAGGGAGCATCTGTGGAAGTCAGGTGACCACACAGTACTCTGAACACTCTCATAAGCTGCAGCCGTTGATGGTGAAAATTGAAATACCTATAAATTATTTCTTTTAAAGAAAGGAAACCAGGGTGATTATTATTATTATTTTTTTAAAGCATTACTGTGCATTGTAAACGTAAGAGCTCCTTTTGAAGCTCATTTTTAAGAAGGGCTATTCTTTGTCAGTGAAGCTATATGCCTTGTGTTATTGCAGACTTCCTGGCAGGTTTTCTAGCATTTGCTGATGAGCTACATTCTCTGGGTAACACCTCTGAAATGGAAATAAGTAAGATCTGTACTTAGCAAAATCCAGTCTTTCAGATTTTCAAAACAAACTCATAGTGGAGTAAAACAAATAGCTTAAAAAATAGTCCACCGAATAAAATGATTAGAAATAAAATGTATTAGGAATACACCGAATAAAATGATTAGGAATAAAATGTAAGAAAAGCATTGGCTTTCTTGTGGAGAGATTGACTCTCTTACGAAGAATTTATAAGTAGGTTATGTCATAATGAATAATTCAACTCATTTTCTAAGTTTGTTGATTTGTAAATTCAGTGAGTGAGGCTTAAGCATAATTTTGAGAATTGTTGGGAGGGAAAGTCAGGCATTCAGAGAAGGGGAGATTTTTTTTACTACTTAGTTATGAAAAAGACAATCCTCCATCATCATTGCCTATATTTACAGCATGAAGAATCTGCCACCCATCATGTCGAAACTCTAGGGCTCTCCATGTCATTTGCCAGAAAATCTCAAAGGAAACAGAGTTCATGGTATTTCTTTCTAATTACTTTATCTTTCTTTTTATTTTTGGCAGGGTCACAAAGTGACTCAAAGTCCCAGAGTAAAGTCCATGTGATGGAGGAAGATCCTTTCCCTACTTCTTTGACTAATAAGGCTGAGAGGAACTTTCAGGGGTAGTTTACTCTAGGATGGATACAAAAGTGGATTGGGTGAATTTCAGAGTTTTCAAAGATATTGCAAGGACTATGAAGCATTTAACTTACTCTTTAAGGCAATTTGCCTATGTTTTTGTTAGAAGATAGCCATCATTTGTCACATGTTAACTATCTGCCATGATAATTTAAAAATAAAGCTAATTATCAGTTCAAAGTGGCATCTCAAGCCCTTGTTTCCAACCTCTCCCAACCCCCTGCCTACCTCCCAGAACAGAGATGAGAATCAGTGGCAGATTTGCCACTGAGAGAACAGTCACTCTCACAGTGTCCTTGACAATGAAAATCTTTCTTATGTTTGTATTGTAGAGTTGGAGCAATAAAAATGATTATCAGCATTATTGGAAATTGTTATAGAATTAAGTTCAAGCTATAGAGTAAATGTCTATATTGTTTTTTTATTTACTGTTTTCTTTCCACAGAAGCAAAATAAAAACTTAATATTATTATAAGTTTCAACTGTTAATGGCATTATTGCTTTTTTAAAAAAATATTTTATTTATTTATTTGACAGGCAGAGATCACAAGTAGAGAGGCAGGCAGAGAGAGAGGAGGAAGCAGAAAGCAGAGAGCCCGATGTGGGGCTTGATCCCAGGACCCTGGGATCATGACCTGAGCCATAGGCAGAGGCTTTAACCCACTGAGCCACCCAAGTGCCCCTATGGTGTTATTACTTTGTATTAGAGCTGAAACAGTGCAATTTTGTGATGGTTTTGATCAGTTTCCCTGCTTCTACCATCTCCACAGGGCCTTCTTAGAAACAAGAATGGTCTTGGTGCTCACCTTGCCCAATGCCCTTTCCCACAGGATTAAGCACAAACTTCTCAGATGCAGTGTCTTTCTCCACAGCAGATCCAAACCACCCTCTTTACCTGGACTCATTTTGCTTCAGCGTTGTACTCCAGGAAATCGGACTGTTCACAGGATCATCTCTACCTGTGGAAATCCTAGCCATCTTCCTTGGTATTAGCCACTGTTTTCCCTATGCTTACTATGTGCCGGGCAATGTTCTCAGCACCCCACAGGGCGCCGTCTGGTGAAACTCCCACCACAACCCAGGAAGTGAGTAATAACACTATACCTGAATCGATAGAAAAGCAAAACAACTCGCTTCAGGTCACACCACTGGTGTGTGGGGTGGAGCTGGGAGTAGAAGACAGGTCTTTGAGTTTCACGCTCAAACCACTTCGCCACCTGGTGCTTTACAACGTTCTCCAGAGCAGCCTCAGTTGTAGAGAAAGGCTTGCCTAATTTCCCACGCAGTTTTGATAGCTCACTCTTTAGAACTGGACCTGGGGACTATTTTATGTTCCTCTCTGTGCCCCCTGCAGCATGTCCCACAGACTGGACCACATGTGGGATTTCCTGTGCATCTGTGAAATCAAGTTTACCTGGAGAACGACTTGTCACCAAATCCAGTGGAAGTTCAGAGGAGGGAGGTTGAACTGTTGCAAATGGCTTCCTGCGGGGTGGTGCTCTTTGAAAACCCGGGGTGCTTTGGTGGACTCTGGAGGTGGTGATAATGTAAATGAAATCAAGGGAGGACAGAGGACCATGGCATACACGAGGAACTAGGAAAGAAGCAGTGCCTCATGGAGTCAATGACTTAATGTGCTTTGGGGAAGGACATGAGATTGGATAGATTAAATGGGCTTTATGGATTATGGAACTATATGAGTGCCAGGCAGAGGAATGTAAAAAGCTTCCTGTTGCTTTTATATTCTTCTGTGACACTATGCCCCTGATATTCATCTATGTTGTTGGGTGTTGCATTAGTTAATTCATTTTCAACTTTGTATAATATTCTATTGTATGACAAATAACATAATTTATCTATTCTAACATGGGCGAACATTTGGGTTATTTCAAGTTTTTTACTATTATGAATTTCGCAGCTTTGAATGTTCTTGTATGTGCTTCCTGAGGCATATATCTAATGGCTGGGTCTATGGCATGTATGTCCTCAACTTTTTTAGATAAGGCTGAATTGTTTTCCCAAGCGGTTGTGACTATCTACACTCCCACCAGCAGTTTATATAAGAGTTTATCATCCTCCACATTCTTGCTAACACTTGATTTGGCCATACTTTAGAATTTTTGCCAATTTGGGGAGTGTGATATGTTATCTCAAATTTTTTCTTTATGTTATTCTGACATTTTTTATTATTGGACTTTTCCTCCACAGTTTGTGCTTCTAGTGTCTTGTTTAGGAAATAGCTCCCCATCATCACGCCACAAAGATATTAATCTTCTAAAAGCTTTACAGTTTTGCCTTTCACATTCAAGCCTCTAATCCACCTGGAATTTCCATTTAGATGTGTGTTTGGGAGTGTTTTTCTTTTTTTTCTTATGCTCCTTCCCACTTTTAAACTGTTAAAAGTGAAGGAGTCTGGTGTTTAATCTCTACGGCATTTTTAAGTGACTAAATTCCATTTCTTAAATGGTTATAGATCCATTTGGATTTTCTACTTTTTCTTGAGTCAGTTTTATTATTTATATATGTATATTTTAGAGTTTATCCATTTCTTCTAAGTTTTCAAGTATATTTGCAACAGTTCATAATATCCTCATAATTAAAAAAACATCTGTAACATTGGTAGTGGTTTACTTTTCATTCCTGATCTTGTTTATATATGTATGTCCTCTAATTTTTAATTGATTGATTTTTAAAAATTTTTTAAATTGATTGATCTTTATGGAAATTTATAATTTATGCCCTTTTAAGTAGCCAATTTAGGACTTTGTTGATTCTCTTTATTTTCTACTTGTTTTTTCTTTCATGAATTTATTCTTTATTATTTTCCTCTTTTTTCTCAATTTATCCTGTTTTTTGTAACTTTAGCCTTTCTTCTTTTCTAACATAAATATTAAAAACTGAATTTATTTATGACTATCAATTTAGATTTATCCCACAAGTTTTGATATGTTGTATTTTTAAAAAGATTTTATTTAATTATTTTTGCAAGAGAGGGAGAGAGGAAGAGTATGCGTGAGCACGAGTGGGGAGGTGTAGAAGGAAAACCAGGCTCCTGGCTAAACAGGGAGCCCAATGCTGGGACTCTATCCTAGGACCTTGGAATCATTATTTGAGCAGAAGGCAGATGCTAAACCAACTGAAACACCCAAGCACCCAATATGTAGTATTTTATTATCATTCCATTCTCAATATTTTCTCATTTTCATTATAATTTCTTTATTGATGTCTGAATTAGGTATGTTTCTTTCTTTGTCTTATTCTCTAATAGTCAACTATTTTAAAGGATCAGATTCCCCTAATTTTTATAACATTTACAAAATTATTCAAATTCCCTTAGATATCTTAAAAATATGATTATAAATTCAGCATATCTGATTCTCTCAAATGCTTTGAATATCCAAAATGCAGACTTAAACATCAAAATCAAGAATTTTCTAAGCATGTGAGTTAGTCTTATCAATTGTGTAGGTCAAATTCTCTTAACTGGTTCACATGTCTGAAAAACATGCGCCAGACCACACTATGACAGCAGAACTCATTGATACACAAAAGTGTAATTGTTATTTTTAAAAAATACCTTCCCTAAAGTTGTAAATTTATTCATAAAAAATGGAATAGAATGCCCTTCTTAAATGAGCAGAATTTGGGGCACCTGGGTGGCTCAGTGGGTTAAGCTGCTGCCTTCGGCTCGGGTCATGATCTCAGGGTCCTGGGATCGAGTCCCACATCGGGCTCTCTGCTCAGTGAGGAGCCTGCTTCCCCCCTCTCTCTCTGCCTGCCTCTCTGCCTACTTGTGCTCTATCTGTCAAATAAATAAATAAAAAATCTTAAAAAAAAATGAGCAGAATTTACTCTATTCCCTTGCTACTCAAAAGTGGGATCAACAGACCAGCAGCATCAACATTATCTAAGAACTAGCTAGAAATGCAGACTCTCTAACCCACCTGAAACCTCCTGCATCAGAATCTTTAACAAGATCTCCTTTTAATATGTCTCACTGACCTCCATTCTTCAAGGAGGCTGGGAAATGGGAGGCAGAGCCAGACCTAATGGAAGGCTATGCCTGGGATTTATCAGAGAAGTTTCAGGCAGTTCGCAATGGGGAATCTCACCCTTTCCTGTTTCCACACCTCCACATCCTGAAAACACACAGGTGAAAATGGGCAGGCAGAAAGGAAAGCAAGAACTAAGGCCCCCTTGTCTGAGGCTAGAACATTGACTTGCCAGACTCAGCCTGTGTTGACACCTGATTTCCTGTGCCAAGTGAGCTTGCATTGGCTGCTCCCTGATGAGAACCATTAAGTCAGTAACAGGCTGTATTTCCATTTAGTGGCCTTTTCACTAATACATAAGAAGTCAGTCACACAGCAAGGTCACTAAATTGTTGGCCTAATTGATTGGTCTAATTATCCTCACCTAAGGAAGAAAAATTCGTTGCTGGAGATAAAAAGGCACTGGCTGCAAGGCTGCATTTCTGGATTATAATCTTGCACCAGACTCTGGCCCTGCTGTGAAAGCTTGACAAAATCTCCCTTAATTTCTCTGGACCCCAGATTACTTATTGAGCCAGGGGATTAGTTCTACAATAATTGGTTTTCCAAGATTTCCTGGTTTCAGGCTACCTACTCTATCCTGGAGTCTTGTGTTTTTCTAGAATCTTCCCATACCATTTATTAAATAATACTGTGTGTGACCAGGGCTGTTCTCACAACTTGGTTCGACAACAAAACCCATTGAGCTTTTTCCTCAGCCCTGTAAGTTCTAACCTCTAAATTACCTCTACTGCCCTCATGAATCAAGAAGAAAATTTCCTGGAGAACAGTTCAGTGTCAGGAGACCTACCAGCTACTGACTTCCAGTGAATTCATGATATGAAGGGGAGTCACAGACTCTGGACCTTCAACCATTTACTATCTGGTTTTGGTTAAGTTACTTGCTCTCCTTATGCCTCAGCTTCTGCACCTGTAAGATGATGTGAATAATAGGAAATACCTCACAAGGTTGGTGTGAGGGTTAAATGAGACAACACATATAAAAGAATGTTTGGCATGTGGTAAGCACTCTATTATAAGCTGTGCTTAGGAGAACATTCAAGCTGAATGTAAAATACCCACATCCAATGCTCATTTTGGTACATAAGTTATCTCAACACATTTTTAAAAGCGTTTTTTTTTTCATGCACTCTAGGGAAAAAAAAATTACTTCTTGGTACTTAATTGTAGTGGCTATGTCACACAACATGGAGAATTCCAGAATCATTGATCTGGGTTTTCTTTACCTGAAGTCATTGCTCTGAGAAGAAAACAACGACATTATGGCTGGCAATTGACTCTGACTTTTTCTTTTAACAACAAAAGGGCTTTTAATCCTTGCATTCAGAGCAATACCTGCCAATCACCTTTTTTCCTAATTAAATTTACCTGGAGTTCATTTTAAAGAAAATAATTTGTTCAGCCAAAAGTGGTTGCATATTTATGCTACAATTAGTGAAAAACTCCACAAACGAACCCTTCCCCCTGAGTCTCAGTAAAGAAAGGAGAATGCAGTTGTGAGCCTACAAGATTTCAGAGCAATTAAGCCTAGAAATGCAGGTGTTGGAAACACCTGTTTCCCCCTCCCTCCCATGCTGACTGCCCGGGCCACCCCTCATCAGTAGGTTAAAATAATTAACTTACCCTATTGGCAGAAAAGCCCCAGAACTGCTAAGGGCAACAAGTCTCCTTTTCTCCTCTCTCTCAGATTAAAAGAGAAAAATAAAAAGATTCATGGGTGGTCTGCAAACAGGAGGGGGGAAAAAACTTCCCTCTTCTAAAAAAAAAAAAAAAGGACAAAATCAACTGACAAGAAAGACATTGTCTCCCTCAAGTTGGCTAGCTGGCTTGCTTAGGTTCAGAATTCTATGTTTGTTTTGTGAGAGTGATTGCAGTGCTGTTCAGGAGCATGAAAAAGTCTATTTTAAGGGATATTTATGTGAAGAAATAAAGTAATTGGGGAGGATGTGATTTTGCCTGACCTGCCTTTTGTGAATACCTGCAAATTCATATTAAATCTCAACAACAGAGTTCCTTACAAAGATAAATTGTAGAAATTTTGTTGCGGCTTTAAAAAATGGATCATCCATAGTGAGGAAACCAAGAAATTGTTGGAGGTGAGGGGAAGAAAGTTCCTTTTGGCAATTTGAATCAATTCAATTTTGGCCTTTCTGCTTTGTGTGTATCTTGGTTCTGTTTCCCTGCATTCCACTAAGACCACCTTTGAATATTATTTGCTGTAACTACAAAAGACTGTGAAGGTAATTTTGTGTTTATGATTACTGGTACGGTCTCTTTTTGAAGCACAATTTTTGGAAACTTTCAGCATTTTATTTGGAATAGGTATTTTTGCAAGAGGGAAGGGATGCTATATGTAAGGGATCTGCTGAAGTTGGAAACTGGTTCAGTATACATGCAAATATGCATAGGCATTTATATTTTCCATTTTCCTAAAGATGTCTTAAGGTGACTTCAGTTAAGATTTTGGACTTAAAAAGTTTTCTCACAGTGTCCACAGGAAATACAGATCACAGGGGTGCCTGGCTGGCTCAGCTGGTAAAGCATGCAACTCTCCATCTCCAGTCAGGAGTTCCAGCCCCATATTGGGTGGGGAGCCTATTAAAAAAAAATTAAAATATTTTTTAAAAAAAGAAGTAAAGATTATAGGAAGCCAAGGAACTACTGCATATAGTTAATTTAACCTCTACTTCTGACCAATACGTTTATTTATATAATGTCTTACTGTGTTAAAAGCATTTTTCCATTTGAGGTATATAAGGCAGGTCTCAGGACACCTATCCTGGGGAGGAGGAAATTAAAGTGATGGATACAGATGTCCATGGAGAGAGAAAGAGAGCAGCTCTCCTTATGCAGGGAGCCATAGACAACTGGCCATGGAATAAGGGACAAAACTGAGACTCCCGCACTATCGCCGACCCTATTCACCCTAGTGCGATTTCTACTGCCCCCCACCCACGGCTAGGTGAAGTCTTCTCCCAGCAGCACAGCATTTTCACAAACCAGGGTTAGTCTCCTTTTCATGGGGCAAATTCCTGAGAGCAGCAGTACTTGCAAATGACCAGCAGGTGGCGGAGTAAACCCTGTTCCCAATTCTATTCCAGGGATGTTTAAATTACTTGAAAACTAACGGATTAAAAAATTCACTATCAGCTCAAATAAATTTAGCATTCAAGGTTCCACTAAAATAACAGCAATAATAATATTTAGTATAAAGACTTAAGTCCACTGTCAAGCTAAATGCTGACTACAAGGCACACTGGCATTGTTTTTCTTAGCATTGTAACATATGGCAAAGTCATTTTTTAAAAAATTACAATTCTTTCCTTTCACTGTACTACTGAGTTGGAAAGAAATGATGGTTTCTTACTCATTTGAGTTTATCTTCTCTGTAAGAAATCTCTGTAATGGTTATCTAAGTGTGACATGATCCCACCAAACACTACAGCTCTGTCTGGGTTTAGGGATGTCGTCAGTAAGTGTTCCTGTTGGCCACTAGTTTCCCGGTTCCTTCTACCTTGGCACTAGGGGAGGCTACATTACGTTCCTGTCTGCATCCTGAGCTGCTCCACAGGCAGATGAACTGAAAAAGCTCCTCACCAGAGCCTTCCTCTCCTTCATAGTGACTTACTTCACAGTGCTATGACTCTAGGGTTTGTAAACCTCGAGAACACACATTGTCCCCCAACTCTTTTGTCAAAAAGTTTCTTCAGCTGTTTTCATGTATTCCTGGAAAACACCAGTAATGATTAAAAGGGGTTTTCATCCAAACATATTTAGCAATTTTTACTTAAAACACAATCATATACAAGTATTGTACCCATACAACATTCTCAGTTCCACACATACCTGATTTGGCATTGCATACGGGTGTAGGTATTTGCACACCTGTGTATAACTGTCACATCTCATTTCAGTGAATTTCACTGAATTATCCAACTCCCCATATTGTGTTGGAATTTTATGGCTCAAGTATGTTTTAACTAAATGAAAGGAACTAGGTTATAAGGGATAGAACTAAGTGATAGCTTATCATGTATAACTTAGGGACATGGAGATATTTTATCAGCAGTTTATTTATTTATTTATAAATATTTTATTTATTTATTTATTTATTAAAAAGATTTTATTTATTTATTTGACACAGAGAGATCACAAGTAGGCAGAGAGGTAGGCAGAGAGAGAGAGAGGGAAGCAGGCTCCCTGCTGAGCAGAGAGCCCGATGTGGGACTCGATCCCAGGACCCTGAGACCATGACCTAAGCCGAAGGCAGAGGCTTAACCCACTGAGCCACCCAGGCGCCCCAAATATTTTATTTTTTAAAGTAATCTCGACACCCAAATGTGGGGCTTGAACTCACAACTCCAAGATCAAGAGTCACACACTCCACCGACTGAACCAGCCAGGCGCCCCTCTGCAGTTTGTTTTTTTTATATGAACTTTGCCGTATGGACATAAACATCCACACGTGAATTGATTAAGGAAAATACACGTTGAAAATAGACATGTTAATATTTGTTTACATACATTTTGTCTTTTTTCAGAAAAGATATCAAAATGATTTATAGAGTTACAGGAGAGTTCATATAGAGTCACTAGGGACTTCAGAGATTTTATTTTAAGGATGAAAAGCCAAGAATGGTTAAGGCCTTTGTTCAAAGGCATAGAGTTAACTAGAGATTGAAGAAGGACTGGAATAGGAGGTGTTCATTGAAAGTTCATGAATTAAATAAGATGGAAAAATGATTCAGGGAGATTTTAAAAGATGCATTGGTGAATATGTGAGCAGCTATTAGAGAAATCAAGAGAGTAGAAAGGCTTATGAGAAGAGGTAGAAATGTGTATGTTTGAGGTTTTCTACAGCTGGTAGAGGGGCAGGCATTGCTACTGATGGTGGTGCTTATTACTGAATATTTACAACAAAGCATTCTCTTTGGAAACTTGAGAGCATGCCTTCCTCCCAATTCCAGAGCATTTTGGAGAATGAAAGAGTTCAATGAGAGCTGGGAAAAGAACCCAGGAATCCTTGCATTTCATTTCCTTCATGTATCAAGGAGATAGTTTTAGCTGAGGACAAAAATCCAATAACTATTTCATTTATGTTATAAATATTTTAATGCATTTATCTGCCAAGATTTATTAACATTTATTAATGATGGGCCCGCCTATAATTACATAATATCTTCTGTGAGTGAGTATGTATTTAAGCTGACCAAATAAAGGTAAATATTAATACTGAGCCTTAGTCGTCTACTTGTGCTCCAAGTCACCTTAGTTACCAGTTGAAGAATGGGGCTTATTTAGTATACTTTAAATCCTGTCATTTTTAACAGAATTCAAGAGAATCAAACAGTACAAAAGAATCCACCAGGAGTGGAAAACAAGTGTGTTGATGGTGACTTCAGAAGTCACTTTGCCTTTCCCTGAAATAGAAAATTCTATTTCATAACCATGTTAAACTCCTTCTGTGCCCAATTCCCCCATTGACAAATACATCACACACACGCACACACACGCACACACAGATTTTACAATAACCCTGAACTCTTGTCTCCAGGGTTATTTTTTTATTTTGGAACAACACTAAACCTATATAAAATCTGCTTTAAGAATGTACACATTTTGTTTGCTTTTCCAACATTATGTATGTCTTTATTTTACAGATTGGGTTGAGAGCTGGGAGATTTTTTTTTCCTATTTCATCTTAAAAGCCTAAGGATCAATGCCAATTGCATACTTAGATATCAAGGCAACTTTTCCAGCTGTGCTCCAACTGTTTTCTATTGTGCTCACTACTATGTTCTTGGTGCCATTTTTCTGATTTGAGTGAAACCTATGCAAGACATTAATTGTGTCTCATTACTGGTCCTTGCACTTCTTTTCAATCCTGGTATATGTGAATGCTCTAAGAGAAATACAACTGATAAACAAAACAGCAGTGTATTCTTCTGTACATTGTTCGTGAAGCAAAGAGTAAGTGAGAAATTCATATTTGCTGGTATATTTCAGGGTATTTTGTGGGACTCTTTTTAAAAAGTCTATTGCTCTATTTCGACCACATTACTACTTCAGATCTAAATGTTGGGGTCTTTTTGCCAAAAGAGCAATAATTATTAATTCTTTTGATTAAAATATTGCAGAATTCTATAGAGTATTATCCAATACTAACAGAATAAATTATGCTGCTATTTCAAAACTGGGGGAAATGCAAAATAGAAAAATGCAGATGTCATTAGAATAGTTTCTGATAATTTATTACCCAAACAATATTTTGGCCTATGTCATCCACAATCTGGATTCAAAGTAGTCAAAGGAGTAAGCTAGTAGAACCCACATTTCAAGTCACGTTTAAAGCATTTTCTAAATCTACAGCATAAAAATGCTAATTTCGATTTGGAATTTGATAAATGCTGCTTTAATATGGAGGTCATAGAGGACAATTACTAAATGATGGAAAAATAATTTATTCAGAGGACCCTTATAATCTCCAGAGGTAAATCATGAATAACAAGACCAAACTCTTCAACCGTTATGTAGTACTACCTTAAAAGTAACTTTCTCTTTTGTTCAGCCAGAGGATACCAGAGATTATAAGAAATGTGAAATGCATCAGCTGTTAACTTCAGACCTGATTAAATAAGAGCTAATATAATTGGAGTACTTTTATCACCGAGCAATTTCTGGAATAAAATACACATCATATATCAAAGTTTCAAGAATTACAGAGAACATTAATTCAAAGCGATGAAATTTTTGGATTCCAACAGAACTTCAAAATTTACATATATTTCCATATGTCCAAATGATTGATAATCTCACATTGTTGGGTATGTGGTGAAGCAGAGTACAGTGTCTGACATTTTGTGCATCAACTTGAACTTATTTTTACACTAAATTTTTTGTAGGTTTAGGTGTGTTTCCTGCAGCTTTATTCATGGAGAAAACAGAATACTTGGAGTGGAAAATACAAATTCATCCTCAGAGATAAAATAACATCATTAAGGGGACAAATATCTTGATAATTACTAATTGATTTTTGTAACACATTCATTGTATAAGAGTATTTTAGAGGGCCAATGGCCTGAAATTATACTTTCTTACATTGAAAAAGGTTAATTAGGAATTGAGCTCAAAGTTGATTTTTTGAAGGTCAGCTGCTATGCTGTTGAGTCCTGTGACCCTGTCTCAAGTAATCACAGCATTAACATACAAGTTATAGCTTTCCTTTCACTTGATGACATAATCTCTTTAATTGGTGTCGGGAAGCCTGCATGTGAAAGAACCATGGAAAACACCTAGAGACTATAATTTTACTCTCTCCATTCACAGGGCAAATGAAACAAGCCTTAAGAATGTACGAAAGACTCATTACAATCCCCTGGCTGTCAACACAAAGCCCTCACATTTCAACCAAGAGTTTTAGGAATGATCAATTCTGTTTAGTTCTAACTTTGGCTGGTGAACTATTAACCTTTTCAGAAAAACCGTTGAATGCTAAATGTCAGATAATCTTCCATGAGAAAGCTAAGGGGGTAGATAATGTGCTTTAACTGATTAGACATAAATGTGAGAAGGTAATATTTGCAAAGTTAGTAAGCATGCTCTCTGAAAGAAACTATTGAGACTCCCTAACCCTTACATTTCTACAACCTTTGAAATCATTCTCATAAATCCCCTGCACCCCATCATGTAGACTTGATATGGCCCATTTTTATTTGAGAGTTTAAATTCACTTTTTATAGAGAACTGATCAGCATTGTTGTGATCCTCTCTTCCCAACAGATTCTGCTTAGTAATGAAGAAAGCTACTGTGAAGTAACCCTTGGAATACCACCATGAAACTTCTGCAAGGATAGGCTTTGGGAGAAGGAAGAAAGGAATGCTAAAGTTTGCTAAGCCTCTCAGCATCCGTTTAACAAGTGCTCACTGCAAAATGGAAGGGCCCTGGGTTTGTTGTTAATGGAGTTCCTGTCCTTATAATACTATTTCAGTTTTGTCACCTTTCATGATCCTTTGACCTTCTGAGTTCTGAGATGACTTTTTAAAAAATTAGATTAACCATCCAACCAAGAGGTACTATGCCTGGACTGCTTTGTGCTAAGGCCTCAAAGTGGGTGCCGTCAGCAGTCTGTCAAATATGGGGATGCACCGCCTAGGAAAGATACAAAGTTCTCATTAGGAACTGGTTTATGTTTGGTTCTGATATAAATACTGGACTCTGCCTCTTGTGCCCTGGCTGGAAAAAACTGTACCCTGAAGGTATGGGAAGAGAGAAGGTGGGTAGAAAGGACAGACAGGTGTTCGTGATTGCAGATAATACCGTACTGCCTTCCTATGACAAATATCAGGCAATCACTATGCTATGTATTGACATGACTTTAATCATGTCTCAGTGTAGATAATACACTGGCCTTATGGGATCTGTTTTGTGTTTCATATAATCTTCCATTTTTCTGCCCAGATGCATAGTACACACACTCAAGGCTAGAAAGCCAGAAAATGAGCAATTTGCTCCATTATTCTAATTTAGTCACTACCACAATTTTATTAATCAGCCACATAATGATGCACAAATGCCTTAATTATAATTTGCTTTGTTTCACTCTATGCCAATTTGGTGTAGCCTCAGTAATATCAAGGGCTCACAGCTTCATTATGCCCTGAAAATTGAATTATTTTTTCACCTTCAACCACTCAATAAAACCAAAAATCCTCTTTTCCCATCAAGAGTTTTCAGCAAAATCTGAACTCAATCATCTAATTCAAATGGTAACTTACAATGGGGAATTTGCATTCTTTCATTACCTGGGAGCTTTCTGCAGAAAGAGGAAATAAAAATCACCTGTTAATGTCTCTGCAGATCTAATGTCACTGCATCCTAAGATCTATCAGTATTTGCTCACTGCTTTCAAGAAAAGCCCTGAGATTGATGTCACTGAGACAGCAACATAGGTCATTCCTGACTTCACTCCCCCTCGCAAGAACCAACACCTATTTAAGAACAAGACACCTCTGAGGGAATCCTAGAACATGGGGCTGAGGCTGAGATACACCCTGCACCACAGAGACCAAGACAGACTGTATTAAAAGGGTAAGAGAAGTGACTAAATAAATACACACCACATTGCCCCTCCCACAGGACAACACAGTACTACAGAGAGGTCTCCTCTGAGCCATTACTTTCTCCAGTGGGAAAAGAGAACTAGGGATACAACCAGCCTCCCCCTGCATGGTGGGTCACTTTTTGGGAGCTCCTACTCCAATCCCAAACCCTGGAGATTGTAGGGAAATCTGTGGGGCCAACCTGTTGGGCATCTGACTGTGATAGAGAAGGCAGGAAGGGGTTTGCAATGAACATCATATGGATCGTGGGAGACTGAGTTCATACCTGCAGTGCCCAAACAGTAATCCCAAGTAGCAGCTTTGCTCATCTGCAGAACCAAGTGAGGAGCAGACTCTGGCTAGGGAACTCAGTGGGATGCAGATATGCATGATTCAGATCCTCAAACATTGAGTTTTGCCTAGTGTTTGCCCACACTCAGGCAAGGTGCTGAGTCACAAACCCACCCACTGTTAAGAGTCCCTTCTAGGGGCATCTGGGTGACTCAGTTAAGTGTCTGACTCTTAATTTTGGTTCAGGTTATAATCTCAGGGTCATGAGATCAAGCCCCACATCAGGCTCTGAGCTGGATGTGGAGTCTGCTTGGGATCCTCTCTCCCCTTCCTCCCCCCCAAAATAAAAGCCCCTTTTATTCCTATCTAACCAGAAAGGCAGTGACAAGTCCTGGAAGCTGTGTAGCCCAGTGGTGCTTGACCTGGAGGTGGGTGGGCAGAACTGACCGCCCCCAGAACAAAGACAATACTGGACATGAAGATTTCCAATGCTATGCACAGGCAAGTGATTAATTCTTAGCCAAGGCTGAGGGTAGCTCCTAATCCCTTCAAAATGGAGAGCCTATTTGGGAAATTGAGAGTAGCCTAAGATAGTCCTCCACCATCCTGCCCAGGGAAGGGGGCTGAGACATAGTTCCATTCACTGTGGAGTGTATTCTGATCTTATCTAACTAGAAGAGTTGGTGACAACTCTTGGGAACTATGTGGCCTAGTGGTGCTTCTGCTAAGAGAAGTACAGACAGAGGTGATAGTTTGCAGAGCAAACTTCAGACAGTGGCCCTGTTTGGCCAGGAAACTTGGGGTGTGAGTCAGCTTGAGTTAAAACAACGAAGAGCTTTAGAGCTCCTTTCCTGCTGCATCTGAGCAGGGAATCTAATTTGTAGCCCTGCCCATTGCTGAATATAGCTTTAGCCTGTCTGACCAGGGAGCCTAACCAGAGCACACAGGAAGATGTGTGGCTCATTCAAAATCCCTCTACATAATAGCACTTAGAGAGCACAGCCTGTGGCTTTCCCTATCTGCAGAGCAAAACCTTACCAGAACAGGAAATTCAGTGCACGATCAGTCCTGATTCAGGTTCCTAAACAATGAGCTCTATAGGACCTGAGACCTGGCCTGCTGTCCTGCCAGGGCAGGGAAGATAATTTATAGCCTGGCTTACTACTGAATATTGTACCCAGTCCCAACCATCTAGTAAGCCTGACCAGAGAATTCAGGCAAATGTGGAGCCCATCTTACAGCCTCATTTGACTAGTAGGGAACAAACCTGCAGTTCGTTCCAGCTGTTCTCAGCCAGTGGCATGTGCCTGTTCCCTGTCCTCAAAGCTCAAACAGTTGCCACACTCAAAAGTAGACTATAATACTGGGCCTTACCTGCCCAAAGAGTACCAGCAGACATAAGCAGAAACCAAAATGATCTGACCAGTGAAGAACTGTCTCTGCCCAAGCAAACCTGTAAAGTCTGGAAGAGGAGCCACATTATCGAAATGTCAGATAACAATGTAAGGAATCAAGGATCACAAAGCTCAATTAAAATTGACATTATCAAAGGAAATTAATAAAGCTAATCATAACAGACCCTAAAGAAATGAAGATCTGTGAACTATCAGACAAAGAATTCAGAATAATCCTCTTAAGGAAGCTTAGTGAACTACAAGAAAACATAGACAAAGAAATGAAATTAGGAAAAAGATAGATGAATAAATCAAGACATTTAACCGTGAGAGACTGTGGACTCCAAGAAACAAACTGAGGGTTTTAGAGGGGAGGGGCGTGGGGGGTGGGTGAGCCTGGTGGTGGGTATTAAATTGGGCACTTATTGCATGGAACACTGGGTGTTACACATAAACAATAAATCTTGGAACACTACATCAAAAACTAATGATGTATTGTATGGTGACTAACATAGCACAATTAAAAAAATTAAAAAAAAAACAAGTTAGCACTCTTTAAAAAAAAAATCAAGAAGTTTGACAAGGAAATAACCATTGAAAACAAAAACAAACAAACAAAACCCCCAGAAATCCTAGAGTTGAAGAATATAATAACTAAACTGAAGAATTCAATAGAGAATTTCAAAAGTAGACTTGACTATGCAGAAGAAAGAATCAATGATCGGAGGATAGGACATTAGAAATTACACAGTCAGTGGATTAAAAAGAAAAAAAAGAATACAAAAAGAGAAAAGAAATTCTACAGGAATTATAGGACACAATAACAAGAAACTATTTACATTATAAAAATTTCAGAAGCGGGAGAGAAAGAGAAAATGAGAGAGAGTATATTTAAAGCAGTAATGGCTGAAAACTTCCTAAGCCTGGGAAAAGAAACAAATACCCAGATCCATGAGGCCCTAAGAATCCCAAATAGGTTGAAGATGAATAGAGCCACACCAAGGCACATTAAATGAAACTGTCAAAAGTCAAAGACAGGGGCACCTGAGTTGCTCAGTTCGTTGAGCCTTCCACTCTTGGTTTTTGCTCAGGTCATGATCTCAGGGTCCTGGGATTGAGCCCTGCCTCAGGATCAGTGTTCAGTGGGGAGTCTGCTTCTCTGCTTCTCTCTTCCTCTCCTTCCACCTCTCCCCCTGCTCATACATCTCTCTCTCTCTCTCTCTCTCTCTCTAAAATAAATAAATAAAAATTTTTAAAAAGTTAAACACAAAGAATTTTTTTAATATTCTTTTTTTAAAAAATTAAGACATAATGTATTATTTGTTTCAGGGCACGGGTCTGTGATTCATCAGTCTTATATAATACCCAGTGCTCATTACAAACACATACCATTCCCAATGTCCATCACCCAGTTACCTCATCCCCCCAAGGATTTTAAGAGCAGCCAGAGGAAAAAAAGAGAAGTTACATACAAGGGAAACCCATGAGACTACAAGTAGATTTCTCAACAGAAACTTTTCACGCCAATAAAGAATGGCATGACATTAAAAAAAAAAAAGAATGGCATGACATTTAAAATATTAAAAGAAAATAACTGTCAGTCAAGAATTCTATACCTGGCAAAGCTGTCCTTCAGAAACAAAGGAGGGATAAAGACTTTCCTGAACAAGCAAAAGCTGTTATTATTACCACCAGATTTGCCTCACAAGAAATGCTAAAGAGAGCTCTCTGGGTGGAAGTAAAAGAATGTTAATTATCATCATAAAAAAAAAGAATAAATCTCACTGGTAAAGGTAAATATATAGTCATATTTAGATTCTGCAATATGGTAATAGGGGTGCTGAACCCACAACTCTAATTTAAAAGTTGAAAGAAAAAGAATATAGCAAAAATAACCATAAGTAAGATAATATGTTATTAGTTACACAACAAAAAACATGTAAATTGTAACAAATAATCTAAAATGTGAGTAGAAGAAGTAAGAGTTATATATACAAATTCTTTTGAAGTTAAGTTGTTATCAGTTTAAAATAGAATGTTGTAAGTTTAAAATATTTTACGTAAATCTCGTGGTAACCACAATGGAAAATCTGGTAGTAATTACAAAAGAACAAGGTAAAGAAGTCAAAGCATACTGATACCAAAATATATCAAAACAGAAAAGACAGCTGGATAAGAAACAAGGAACAATACATATACAAAACAGAAAAACAATTAACAAAATGATGATAGTAAGTCCTTACCTATCAATAATTACTTTAAACATAAACAGATTAAATTCTCCACTCAAAAGACACGGGATGGCTGAATGGATAAAAAACAAAGATCTAGGGGCACCTGGGTGGCTCAATGGGTTAAGCCTCTGCCTTCTTCGGCTCAGGTCATGATCTCAGGGTCCTGGGATCGAGCCCCGCATTGGGCTCTCTGCTCAGCAGGGAGCCTGCTTCTCTCTCTGTCTGTTGCTCTGCCTACTTGTGGTCTCTCTCTCTGTAAAATAAATTAAAAAAATATTAAAAAAAAAAAACAAAGATCCAACAATATGCTGTTTACAAGAGACTCATATTAGCCTTAAAAACACACAATATACTGAGAGTAAAGGGGAGAAATACACATTTCAAGCAAATGATAACAAAAACAAACAAACAAAAACAGGAGTAGTTATACTTAGACAAAACAGACTTTAAACTAAAAATGTTAAAGCAGGGTGCCTGCGTGGCTCAGTCAGTTAAGCTTGATTTAAACTCAGGTCATGGTCTCAGGGTTGTGGGATCAAGCCCTATGTCAGGCCTATAGTGTGGAGTCTGCTTGGGATTCTCTCTCCCTCAGCCCCTCCTTTCTCTCTCTCTCTCTCTTTTTCTTTCTCTCTTTCCCCCTCTCTCTAAAGAAATGGTAAAAAGAGATAAAGAAGATCATTAAATAATAATAAAGGGGTCAATACATTAAGCTGATATAATAATTGTAAATATTTATGTGCTCAATATTAGAGCACCTAAAATACAGAAATAAAAAACAGAGCTAAAAGGAGAAATACATTTAACACAATGATAATTTGGGACTTTAATACCCTTCTTTCAGCAATGGACAGATCACCCAGAGAGCCAATAAGGGAACAGTAGATTTAAACAACACAAGAGATTAAGTGGATCTAATAGACATATACAGAACAAGAGAATACAAATTTTTCTCAAGTGCACACAAAACATTTTCTAGGATATACTCTAATTAACTCACAAAATAAGCATCTACAAATTCAAGAAGATTGACATTATACCAAATATCTTCTCTGACCACAATGCATACAGCTAGAAATCAATAACAAAAGGAAAACTAGAAAACTTATGAACACATGGAAATTAAACAGCATTCTCTTATACAACCAATGGATCAAGAAGAAATTAAAGGGAAATAAAGTTTCTTGAAACAAATGGAAATGAAAATGGAACATACCAGAACTTATGGGATATAGCAAAAGCAATTAGGTTTTTTTTTTTTTAAGATTTACGTATTTGTCAGAAAGAGAGAGCATAAGCAGGGGGAGTGGCAGGCAGAAGAAGAATAAGACTCCCTGCTGAGCAATGAGCCTGACTCATTGCTCCTGGGACTCAATACCAGGACCCTGTAATCATGACTTGAGCCAAAGGCAGATGCTTAATGACTGAGACACTCAGGTATCCTGCAAAAGCAGTTCTAAGAGGGAAGTTCATAGCAATAAATACATACATTAAGAAGAAGGAAAGAGCCCAAATAATTAACCTGACTCTATGTCTTAAGGAACTAGAAAATGAAGAACAAATTGAGATCAAGGTTTGCAGAAAAAAAGAAATACTAAAGATTAGAGCAGAAATAAATGAAATAGAGAACAGAAAAACAACAGAAAAGATTAATCAAACTAAGACTTGGTTCTTTGAAAAGATAAACAAAATTGATAAATCCTTAACTAGACTAACCAAGGAAAAAGACAAAGGACCCAAATCAACAAAATTGTAAATGAAAAAGAGACATTAAAATTGATGCCACAGAAACTCAAGGAGTCATAGAGGTTATTACGAACAACCTATACACCAACAACTGACTTCTGGACTATCTAGAAAAAATGAAAAAAATTCTTAGAAACCTATAACTTGGGCCACCCGGGTGGCTCAGTTGGTTAAGTGTCTGCCTTCAGCTCAGGTCATGATCTCAGGGTCCTGGAATCAAGCCCCAAGCTGGGCTCCCTCCTCATTGTGGAGTCTGGTTCTCCCTCCCCCTCTCCCACTGCCCCTCTAACCCCCACTCATGTACATGCTCTTTTGCTCTCTCTCTTGAATAAATAAAATCTTCAAAAAAAAAAAAAAAAGGAAAAAAGAAAGAAACCTACAACTTACCAAGACTGAATCAGGAGGAAATAGAAAATCTGAAAAGAACAATTGCTAGTAAGAAAATGGAATCAGTAATAATAATAATAAAAAAAACTCCCCCAAAAGAAGAGCCCAAGACCAGATGGCTTCAAACATTTTCAAAGAAAATTTAACACCAAGCCTTCTCGAACTCTTCCCCCAAAATTGAAGAGGGCCAAAAAAAAATTGAAGAGAAATATTATTTAGCCATAAAAAATGAAGAAATCTTACCATTTGCAATAACATGGATGGACCATTATGCTAAGTGAAATATGTCAGAGAAAGACAAATACTATATGTTGTCACTTTTATGTGGAGTCTAAAGAAACAAAAAAAAACTCAGAAGAAATCAGATTTGTAGTTATCAGGCAGGGAGTGTAGGGTGGTTAGAAGAAGGTGGTTAAAAGTTACACAAACTTCTAGTTATAAGATAAATAAGCACAAGGAATATAATATACAACATGATTATTTTTAACACAGCAGTATGATATCTACAAAAGCTGGTAAGAGGGTAAATCCTAAGAGTTCTTATAATAAGGAGAAACTTTTTTCCTTTATTCTTCTCTCTCTCTCTTTATTTTTTATATCTGTATGGGAAGATGGGTGTTAGCTAAACCTACTGTGGTAATCATTTCACAACATATGTAATCAAATAATCGTGATGTATGCCTCAAACTTACACAGATATAAGTATCAATTATTTCTCAGTAAAACAAAACAACAAACAAACAAATAAAGTCCTTACCCCAGCATACAAATCTATGTATGATTTGGTCCTCCAATACATCTCTACCTCCAGCCTCCCACCACATCAAACTTCCCTCAGGTACTCACTCAAAGCACCATGATCTTTCTCTTTTTAGAATCTTTGTACAATGTTCTCTTTGCCAGAACTTCTCTGTCACTTGGACAATCTCTAGCCAAATTAGGGTTTAGCTCTGGTGTCATTCTCCCAGAATATCTAACCAGTATGGACAACATTCCCTTATATGCCCCTACACCCTGAGTCATATAACACTCAAGGCATTCCCTTAAATGCCCAACTCAATCTCAAGCTCCTCTACACCATGGTTTAGTTGTATGACACTCCTTAAGTTCTCTTGAGGGCCAGGATTCTGTGTTTTTCATGTCTGGAACCTCAGCATCTAAAACAGTGCCTGGCATAGGCAGGTGTTTCATAAAAGCTGTTGAAACTTTTGCATGTTTTAGTAAGAGCATTTTGTTAGTGCATGGGAAATCATTTATGTTTTGTAAGAATCATATATACTGGATGATAAAAAAAATCTTTGAGTATAGGAGCCCAGACAGATAAATTGTTTGCTAATCCATTTTAAAACAGTTTCAGTATTATTTCAAAATTAATTTAATGTTCTTGTTCTAAAACAACTGTGACTATGCTGGATCAGTCCTTTCAAAGATCCCAACATACTCTTTTATAGGAAATCAACCTGAGCCTTAAACAGGTCACTTTAATGGTGTCCTCTAGATTAAGAAGATAAGCTATTCTGCTCTCTGCTTTATCTCTGCTCCTGTCTCTGAGCCAGGTTAAAATTTTAATGTGTTTGAAATGGTGACTGAGTTTTGACCAGCAATTTACGGTCTCTTCACAGAGGGCACAATCAAGAAATCAAAATTCTCTCTACTATTTTTGTCCAGTTGTTTTGCAAATGAGTGCGCTTGCATCGCCTGTGTGCCTTCCCCAAAGCAAGCATTTGTGCCAGCAACTCTGAATAGAAGTTTTCCTGTTTACCTTCTTATCACTTGTTTAAGTTCTAAGGAGAGAGACCTGGCCATTTCGTTATAGAATGGGTATATTCAATGCAAAGAAAAGAAAAAAAAAATCACAGTTTTGAGTTTTTACAATGTTTGCCCCTTTTCCCAGCAGGGATGTGTTTTGAGTGCCAGGAGACAAAAGTGTGGCCTCAACAAGCAGAATTTTAAAAAGAACATCATTTTCATTATGTAGTCAATCTCAATTACAAGCAAATGTTTTCTCTGTGGAGACTCTTCTCCTTTCAGGGCATTATGTGAACCTCTTTTGTGGATTGAGAGAAAGGATCAGTGGTCAATAGGGAGCAGAGTGCTGTGTACAGTGGATTTTTGTATCCCTCCGTCTCCTACATAATGCGTTTTGTCAGGAGAACAGCCTGCCGTCCTGAGCAGATTTGCTGAATTAAAGAGCACAGCGGGGATAGGAAACTTGTTGCTAGGTGACTGACCGCGGCTGCTTGGCGGGTCTGGGCCGAAGGTGACTCTCTGCTTTTCTTCCACTACTTAATCTTGCCTTTTAATCTGCATCTATAATTAACTCTGTTAATGCCACACATCCATTTGTTTCTTTTTTACTGCACTTCAGGCAACCAATTTATCATTATTTAGTCTTTACACCCAAACAACAAACTATTTTTTCTCCATTAGCGTCATATGAGGTGAAACGTTCTACAGGCAAAAAAGAGGTAGACTCAGTAGATATTGCCTGTGCTTACTCATTTCCTCTGAGGATTTTTCAGATTCTTTTTGCTAATCTACATGGAAAATACACTCTTGAGAAAACACTCTTGTTTTCCATTATCTCTACCGGTTGATTGTGTCTAATTAATGGAAATGTTCTTGGTGACTTTAAATTCCTCTCAGTGGTGACAAATATCAACAATTAGAAATTGCTTTCTTTCTCAAAAGTTTACATAATTCTTTCACCTGAAACAATGTGTTGTCTCTAATGTCTTTGCAGGATGTATTATTCTCTGTGGTCATTATCAGCCATAGGGGTTGGACTTGAATGTAGGACCTAGGAATACAAAGAAGTGGGGACTTGGGGCAGAATCAATTCTGGTGAAGGGATGGCTATGTCCACTGTCTGGGGGAGGCTGTTGTAGATTCTGACAGCAGCATCCAGAATTCAGCTTGGCTGACGTTAGTTGTTGAACCGCAATGCTGTATGAAGAGGGAAAACTAAGGTAGTTTTAAGGAACCAGGTCTATGGCATGATTTTCAACACTGTTCCAGACTAGGTGGCCTCACACCTGGCTCTCTGACCCCGCCTGTCATACTCTAAGTTAAGATATCTTGCATGATACAATAAGCCTTGACTTGCATTTCCACACCCCTATAGGCTTTCTGATATAATAGTTAAAAGAGCTGACCTAGGGACAGACTGACTGCCTGGGTTCAAATATCAGATCTACCATTTACATGTTGTGTGGCCTGAGATAATTTAACCTCTCTATGCTTTGGTTATCTCATCTCTAAAATAGTGATAATAGGGGCGTCTGGGTGGCTCAGTGGGTTAAGCCTCTGCCTTCGGCTCAGGTCTTGATCTCAGGGTCCTGGGATCAAGCCCCACATCGGGCTCTCTGCTCAGCAGGGAGCCTGCTTCCTCCTTTCTCTCTGCCTGCCTCTCTGCCTACTTGTGATCTCTGTCTGTCAAATAAATAAATAAAATCTCAAAAAAAAATAAAGCAGTGATAATACTAGTATCTTCTGATTAGGGTTGTTATAGGATTAAATAAGCTAACCCTTATAAGGCGATTAGTGCTTACTAGCTATTATTATTATATTGATCATATGATAAAACAATTATCTAATTTTACATGTCTTATTAAGACAAAACTGCATGTCCACAGTGAATAGAAATATTAAGACATGGAGATTAAACAATACCTTTTAAGGTTTTCATAGCATGATCTCAATCCTTAAACTCCTCTAGTTTCACAAATTCTGTGTAGAGATAGGTTACCATACCACAGATAGTTTAAATGCACATTTTCCTTAAGAATGTATATTTTGTGTGTACTATAGGGTTTACTATAGTTCAGGCTTTTAAAAGTGCTCGATCTGACCTTTCTAAATTAAGAAAAGGCAGGTTATGCAGGCTTTTATGCCAGACATATCTGGAGAGCATTAGGCTGTAATTAGAGCAACTGGGGCTAGTTGGAGGTTGTGATGGCTCCACTTCAGTGGTGCATAAAAGCATCTTATGCACAGAGAATTAGGAAGCCAGAATAAGGACCATTAGGATGTCATTTACTACATTTTCATTTAATCAATTTATACTCTTTAATGTGATGGCCTAGTTTGCATCCTTTATGCAGGTGTTAATTCTCCGCCTTTGACTCTCTTTAATACATGGCTATGAAATGTGGCTGTCTGAAAGTTCTATGCATCTGTGATGATGGAAATGAGATCACACTGTTGGGGAAAGTGGGTCCCATCCAGCACTCCTGATCATCACCAAATACAATGGGACAGCTAGAAAACTTTTAATTCTGATATTCGGAGAGTGAGCTAAACCCCCCAGTCTCTTATGAAGGGTACCTGAATTTCCACAATACAATGAACTTGACTTTATTTCAGGATATTGCTTCCTTATTTTTCCTTTTGACCATCAATGATAAAGTAATGCATAATAACAGTTTAAAGTAGTGGCTCTTCTGAGCACTCATATATGATCTCACTGATCTTAAAAATCTTCAGAGATAATTCTATTTTGTAAGTCAGAAAATGAAAGCCCAGTTGATTCAGCTGCCCAAGATGATTCAGTGAGTCTATAGCAGGAATGTGTGAAGCATAGATATGTTTTCCTTTCGGCCACACTCCATGCTGCTTCTCTGCTAGTTTTTGCTGATTCAAGTATGGTATAGACAGAACAATAAGTTTTTCCTCTTCTTGTCTTTCAGAAAGACTAGATAGTGACCTCAATTGAACTTACAGGATTGTTTCACATTTTGATACTTTTATAAGATTTTCCCTCCCAAAACAAAATACTCCTTAAAACTGCAATCAATTTGTGAGGCTCCGTAGCAGATTTCTTAATTCTCAGATGAAGCATCTCTGGAAGCTGAAGTTCCATGAGAGCAGGGACCTTGTCTTCGGGGTTCACCACTATATCCCTAGCATTTAGCACAGTGCTCAGTACATAGTAGGTGTTTGCATCATATCTGTTGAACAATAAGTTGGTAAACAAATGAATTACTAAATTAATATACTTAAATGGAGAGGCTGGTGTCTACCATTAGTTCCCTAGAATCTATTTTTTCCAGTAGTTTTCTCTTTTTTTAAATTTTTATTTACTTATTTATTTTATTTCTTTTCAGTGTTGCTTTTTAAAAAAATATTTTATTTATTTACTTGAGAGAGAGCATGAGCTGGGGGCAGGGGCAGCAGGAGAAGGACAAGCAGACTCCCTACTGAGCAGGGATTATGACCCTGAGATCACAACCGGAACCAAAGGCAGATGCTTAACCCACTGAGCCACCCAGGCGCCCCTCCAGGAGTTTTCTTAAAGTGATGAAAATTTAACACTTTAAAATGAATTTCAAGGATTATTTTAATTTTTTCTGAAGAATTACTTTAAACCTAACTTAACTATCTCATTTTGATTCATATTCTCCTCCATTTATTTATTTATTTACTTACTTACTTACTTACTTAGGGGGGCAGGAACAGAGAGAGAGACTCTTAAGCCGGCTCCATGCTCAGCATGGAGTTCAACTTGGGATTCAGTCTCACAACTCTAAGATCATGACCTGAACCAAAACCAAGAATCTGATGCTCAACTGACTGAACCACCCAGGTGCCCCTTTTCTCCACCTTTTAATAAATTCTTGGCATTTCAGTGGTCTGTGCAGAGACTTGGTCACTGGTTTAAAATCATGGAGTAAAATGAGTTCAGTAATGGTATAACATTTTAATTTCTCCATATCCACAAAAAAGATGGGAAAAATTAAAAAGTTTAGAGATTTTTTATCCTTTGCCTTTTCCTGAGAAGTGACTAAAATTTTGAATTTAAAATGGATAAAAAGCTCAAATTAAAATTTGAATATGAAAGTATGGGAAATACTTATCTTTTCCCTTTTAGCATAATGAATTTTTAAAGAAATGTAATAAATAGTTATATTTATGTACTAGGAACCATTATTAAATTACTTTGTCATCCTAATATAATTAGAGAAATTTATCATCAAATAAAGTTCGTTAATTAAACTTTGATGTTTGGTGGGTGATTATCTCTGATTTTGTAGCACAGTCTGTTTTTCATTGAGTGCTAAAAACTCACCTTTAGGTTAATAAGTTCTGCTAAATGACATAAGTATGCATAATGAAAGCTATACACTAATAGGTTCACATTAATATCCCTTTTGCATCTGCTAAAAACTTAGTACCAATTATTATTTTTCTGCAAAAATCCTTTACAGTTTTTTCAGAAATTTATGGATATTTGTTTGGAACAAGCTTTCTATTTTGCTATTTTCCCCATATTTTGTGTCTGTTTTGTATTAACTTAACTACATTTATATGATTCTCTGCCTAATAGGCCAGGATTATTTAAATACAAAAGCTACAATCAACAGGAAAGATGTTTTATAATGGTCTTCATTTAAAAAAGGAATATATCCTATAATTAGATCAATCTCATGGTATGAACTTTAATCACTAGAATTTGGTGAAAATCAATATAATTTTAAAAATACTTGGGGGGCACCTGGGTGGCTGAGTGGATTAAGGCTCTGCCTTCAGCTCAGGTCATGATCTCAGGATCCTATGATCGAGCCTCGAATTGGGCTCTCTTCTCAGCAGGGAGCCTGCTTCTCCCACCCCATGCCTACCTCTCTGCCTGCCTGTGGTCTCTGTCTGTCAAATAAATAAATAAAATCTTTAAAAAAAAACTACTTGGAAATCATCAAACAAGTTAGATTAAGCAAGTGGTATATCGACTCAAAAGAATATCTACGGCATTAAGAGACCTCATGTAGCTTTATTACAAATAGAATTATATGCAGACTTGTTCTATAGTCTTTAGTACATAATACTGGCATCTAATCAAATCAAAAGTTCAACTGCCTTTGCTAAATATTTCTTTCGGAAGGTTATTTTTTTATTTTTTAAAAAGACTATTTTTTGTTTGAGAGAGAGAGAGAGAGAGACAGGGAGCAAGAGCATGAGAAGGAAGGAAAGGGGAGAAGCAGGGTCCCTGAGAGCAGGGAGTCTGATGCAGGGCTCAATCCCAGGATGTTGGCATCATGACCTGAGCCAAAGGTAGAAGCTCAACCAACTGAGCCACCCATGTGCCCTTGGAAAGTTATTTTTAAGAGGTATAATTCTGTTTGTTTTTCTTCTGTTTGTGTGCTAGAAGACTTTACTAACTTCTCAAAAATTCTAATTCTTAGAAAATCTTGCATGTTGATCAATAGAGGCAAATAAATAAAATACCTTTTAAATTTAATTTCTTCTTTGTTTACCACTCAAAGTGCTGTGTTAAGTATGTTAGACAATGTGTAGTGATAATGAGGCATCTATTCTGATAGAAAACAGATTGTAGTCCTGCACAGATAGTACAACTCATTTATTCTGTACCTTCCTCCCTCACAAGTACTTATTTGTGCCAGATGTGTTAAATTCTAAGGTTTCTCTATATATAGAAAAGCAGCCTCTTCATATTTTTTCCTGAGCATCTTTAAAAAATAAGTATACTGTTTTCACAACATTTCTTCCAAAACATTAAAAACACTTAAAAAGTGATAATTCCATTTTGAACACAATGCATGTAATAATGAAATTCCTTAGTAAAGCATCAAGTTTTTAAACAATTTTTAAGTGAGAAAGTGAATATTTATTTAGAATGAGGAAGTATGTAACAATAAAGTACAGATATCTACTGCAAACATCATGAAATCTAGAAAACATAATTTTTATAATTTATTTATTTATTCTTTAAAGATTTTATTTATTTATTTGACAAAGAAAGACACAGTGAGAGAGGGAACACAAGGAGAGGTAGTGGGAGAGGGAGAAGCAGGCTTCCCCCTGAGCAGGGAGCTCAATATGGGGCTCAATCCCAGGACCTTGGGATCATGACCTGAGTGGAAGGCAGATGCTTAATGACTGAGCCACTCAGGCACCCCAGAAAACACAATTTTTTAATTAGTTGCCTGAAAAACCTCTCTGATACATTTTCCCCGGTATTTTTATAGAAAAAAATTTGAAAATTCCTGTCAAATTTCTTTCCAATAACAGCTATAAAAGATGTATTTGCTGGGGTGCCTGGGTGGTTCAGTGGGTTAAAGCCTCTGCCTTTGGCTCAGGTCATGGTCTCAGGGTTCTGGGATCGAGCCCCGAATCAGGCTCTCTGCTCAGCGGGGAGCCTGCTTCCTCCTCTCTCTCTCTCTCTCTGCCTGCCTCCCTGCCTACTTGTGATCTCTGTCAAATAAATAAATAAAATATTTTAAAAAATGATGTATTTGCTGTTTGTATGTTTCTTTTAGGCTTGTGGTTACAAGCCTATGGAATCTGATAAATTCTATTTCACATGATTACCATAAAAAAAAATGTTCCTTTCTATGCATGCCTCTACATTGGGTATCTCACAACATGGCAGCTGATTTGATGCAAGAGGAAGTACATTCAGGCAAGAGGGCAAGAGAAAACTTGCAGCAAGAGAAAACAAGTTAGCAAGAAGCCAGTCTTCTTGTAACCTAATCACAGAAGTGACATCCCTTCACTATTCATTTGGAAGGAATCCCTAGACCCCACCCACACTCAAGGGAAAGTAACTACGCAGGGTGTGAACATCAGGATGCATCATTCTGTGAGCTGCCTTTCTTAGTACCATAGGACTGTGGACTTCATATGGTACTGTGGACTATGGTCTTATACCTTCCTGTCATGCTGCTGGCTAAACAGGCTCAGTGGGCCATGGGAGCATATTGAAAGCCATTCCAACACTATTCTGACATCTAACAATGCCTTTAATAAACATGCAAGTAACTGCAAGCTACTTAAATATACCCCATCAAACTCAAAAAAGATATACTCCAACTCATTTGCCCCTCATCTGAATCCCCAAAATTCCACTGACTACTCCATCACCACCTCACACAGTGGCCTTAACTGATTACAATTAAAATACCTTGGTCTTCCTCAAGCATAATACGCTCTAGTTCCATCCATGTCGTCGCAAATGGTAAGATTTCATTTCTTTTGATGAAGTGGAGATGCAACGGGGGGTGGGAGTTAAGGTGGTAGGAAAAGTAAAAATGAAAGAAGATGGGATCGGGAGGGAGAAAAACCAAAAGAGACTCTTAATGTCATAAAACAAACTGAGGGGGGTGGGGGGAAGAGGGGTTGGGAGAGGGTGGTGGGGTTACATTATATGTTTAAATAAAGCTTAAATAAAGTTAAAAAAAAATACCTTGGTCTTACAAATTTTACAAAGCATAAGTATGTGCCTACATCTGAAGGGGTCAAAGAATTGCTTTAGCTTTAGCACTTTCTCCATAAATCTGCCTCTGAATGGAAGCCATCATTACTGACTAGGTAGACACAGAAAAATGACACACAACAGTAATGAGTTCCTGGGTTTTCTTGTTGCCTCCCACGCACCCTGGACAAGGAACGGCAAAAGCCTCCAAACTGAAACCATGAACAGGCACAGGCAAAAAACAAAAACAAAAACAAAAAACAAAACACTTCCAAGAAAAATCTGTTTCCCCTAGTCAAAGGACTGAATGGCCTACAACAGAAAAGCTCTGGGCAATACCTACCCCATTCCAGCCAAACATCAATGGAAAAACTTCACTCCTAAAAGTGCTCAAATAGGGACGCCTGGGTGGCTCAGTTGGTTAAGCAGCTGCCTTCGGCTCAGGTCATGATCCCAGCGTCCTGGGATCGAGTCCCACATCGGGCTCCTTGCTCGGCGGGGAGCCTGCTTCTCCCTCTGCCTCTGCCTGCCACTCTGTCTGCCTGTGCTCGCTCTCTCTCTCTCTCTCTCTAACAAATAAATAAATAAATAAAATCTTTAAAAAAAAAAGTGCTCAAATAGCTCATAGGAAGGTAAGAAAAGTCAAACAGAAGAAACAAACCGAAAACAATAAAATGACTGACTAAAGCCTTAGCATATCAGTTATTCCCATCAATGTAAATAGTTTAGATACACCAATTAAAAGACAGGTTGGCAGAGTGGCTGAGAAAACATCATCCAAAAATATGCTGTATATAATAAATTCACTTCAAATACAATGACGTGAGTAGGTTTAAAGCAAAATAGAGATCCATTGACATCAAGATGACAAAATAGGAAGTCCCAGCCCTCATTTCCACCTCCCCACCAACACAGGTTTAACAACATAAATCACAAAATACCTTTATGAGAAGTCCAGGATTCAGTTAAGAAGTTGCAGTACCCCAGGTAAATAAAAAAAACCCGAGTTCAGCTGTACTAAAACAGGTGAGAAGAGCAATTTTAGGGTTTTTGCATCAGTCCCCCAAACCTGGCACAACTCATCAAAGAGAGAGATTGTGACTTCTCCCTGGGGTGGGAAGGAGTGGGGGGGAAGAAGAGAGAGTGAGGAGAACATCCAACACCCCCAGCCTTTCAGTGCTGCAAATCAATTAACGTGATATACCACATTAATAAAATGAAGAATAAAAATCACATGATCATCTCAACAGATACAGAAAAGCATTTGACAAAATTCAATACCCTTTCATGATAAAAACCCTCAACATGGTAGGTATAGAAGGAATTTATCTCAACCCAATAAAGTCTATATATGACAAGCTCATAATGATTTTGAAAGTTTTGTTTTGATTTTTTCAGTTTTATTTTTTAGGAATTTTCTTGTTATTTAGTATTGAAATATAGTAACTTTGAGGTTACATTTGTTGAAGTTTTACAAGGAAAGACTCTATCTAAGCCTGAAAAATATAGAAAATTATTAATGGTCCTTACTTGTGATTAATATTTTAGATTAAAAAACTTTTACAGGAATTGTATCTAATTATGTGTGGGGTTTTTTTTTTAAAGATTTTATTTATTTAGTTGACAGACAGAGATCACAAGTAGGCAGAGAGAGAAAAGGGGAAGCAGGCTCCTCGCCAAGCAGAGAGCAAGCAGAGTGCCGGATGCGGGGCTTGATCCCAGGACCCTGGGACCATGACCTGAGCCGAAGGCAGAGGCTTTAACCCACTGAGCCACCCAGGAACCCCTCTAATTATGTGGTCTACAAAGCCCTTATAATTTTATGCCCCTTTTTTTACTCTGTATTTAATATATTTGTATTTGAATAGACAAGTCAAGTAAATTGAACATGAACAAAATTCTTCACTAAGAAAATAAATGGTTTCAATGCTTTTTAATAAAAAACTAATTTGTAGAGGGGCGCCTGGGTGGCTCAGTGGATTAAAGCTTCTGCCTTCAGCTCAGGTCATGATCTCAGGGTCCTGGGATGGAGGCCCAAATTGGGCTCTTTGCTCAGCAGGGAGCCTGCTTCTCCCTCCTCCTCTGCTTGCCTCTCTGCCTACTTGTGATCTCTCTCTCTCTCTGTCAAATAAATAAATAAAATCTAAAAAAAAAAAAACTAATTTGTAGAAAAATAAAGTAAAACAATAAAAAGAGACATGCCAGGGATGCCTGGGTGGTTCATTCGGTTAAGCATCTGCCTTACGCTACATGTATATAAAAGTCTGTACAAGGTATATATCTCAATGTAGAATTACTCAATATGCGACAAACTGTCAAGTGCTTAGTACGTGTATTCTGGTATAGGAAGGACTGATAAAAATTAGGTTATTAATTTTAAAAATTATGTAAACTCAGGTACATACATACATATATTCACAAACACGTAGGAGTTTTTGTCATTATTTTCTTTTATTAAAAGGGTATTATATTAACCACATTTTTCTTCACTTTGTTTTCTTACTCAACTTTATGTGAGAATTCTTTCAAATCAACTGCTAGAGCTCTAATTTATTTTTGATAAATGCATAATATTATATATCATAATTCTTCTATCACTACTAAATTCATGGGTAGTCACTTGTTTCTGGGTTTTGCCACTAAGAAAAAATCCAGTAAGTGCTTATATATTTTTATACCCTGATGGATTTATTTCTATGGGACAAATTCTCAGGCCTGAAATTAATGACTATTAATCCCATTATGAGAGATGTTGGTTGGTAGTTCTTGGTGTTTGTTTTTTGTTTTGTTTTGTTTTGTGCTTTCTTTGTCTGACTTTGGTGTAATAACAGCCCTATAAAATGAGTTGGGAGGTGTTTCCTCCTCTTCCACTTTCTAGAACAGATCGTATACAATGGGTGTTAATTATTTTATTATTTTTTTAAAAGATTATATTTATTTATTTGACAGAGAGTGCACATGCATGTGCCCCACACACAAGCAGGGGGAGTGGCAGGCAGAGGGAGCGAGAGGGAACTAGGTTCCCCGATGAGCAGGGAGCCTGATGTTGGGGCTCAGTCCCAGGACTCTGGGATCTTGACCCAAGCCAAAGGCAGATGCTTAATCAGCTGAGCTACCCAGGCACCCCTGGGTGTTAAATCTTTAAATGTTTTGTAGAATTCTCCAGTGAGTCTACCTGGATCTAATGATTTCTTTGGAGGGAGCTTTTTAATTATAAGCTAAATTTCCTTTATCATTGTAGGACTTTTTTCCCACTTCATCTTGGTTGAATTCTGACAGTTTGTGATTTTTGAGGAATTGGTTCATTTCTTTTATGTTTTTAAATTTATGAGCATAAAGTTGCTCATAGTTGTGATGGTTAATTTTATGTGTCAGTTTGGCTGGGCCAGTACCTAGATATTTGTCCAGACATTATTCTGAATGTTTCTGTGAGGGTGTTTTTGAATGAGATTAACATTTAAATTGGTAGATTTTGAGTAAAGCAGATTGCCCTCCGTAACGTGCGTGGCTCTCATCCAATCAGTTAAGACCTGAGTAGTACAGAGACTCATCTCTCCTGACCAAGGAGAAATATTGCATCAGATAGCTTTTGGACTTGGACTACAACATTAGCTCTTCCTGGGCCCCTGACTTCATTCACACTTGAACTGCAACATTGGCTCTTTTCTGGGTTTTCAGCTTGCCAATTTTAGAATTGAGCTGCAGCACTGGCTTTTCTGTGGGTTACCATGCAGATTTTGGACTGCCAGCCTCCATAACATGAGCCGATTTCTTAAAATATACATATACATATATACATACATACGTATATACATACATAGGAATGCATGTATATACATACATACATATGTATGTATATACGTATGTATATGTGTATATATATACATATATGTATATATACATATATACATGCATACGTATATACATACATATATACGTATATATGTATGCATGTATATGTATATGTATGTATATGTATATCTATACATATACATCTTATCAGTTCTGTTTCTCTGGAGAATCTGACTAATAATTATTTCCTCCTAAGGCTGCAAGATCTTAGTAATATTCTCTATTTAATGCTAGTATTGGTGATGTGGGCCTTCACTCTTTTTATCTTTGTTGGTATCATTAGAGATTTATCAATTTATTGATTTTTTTTAAAACCCAGCTTTTTGTTCTATTGATTTTTCCCTATTGTCTCCAATTACATTAATTTCTGCTCTTCATATTCTTTCATCTTGCTTTAGATTTATTTTTGTCTTCTTTTTCCAGTTTCTTGATATAGGAACTTAGATTATTTAAGATCTTTTTTTTCTCTAATATTAGCATTTAATACTCAGCACTGTTTTAGCTGCATACCACATATTTTCATATGTTGTATTTTCACTTTCAGTTCTATATATTTTTAAATTTTTCTTTGAAACTTTCTCTTTGATTTATGGATTATTTAGAAGTGTGTTACTTTATTTTCATTCAAGTGTTTGAAGAATTTCCTTGTTGTTTTTCTATTATTGATTTCTACTTTGGCTCCATTATGATTACAGAATATACTCTGTGTCATTTCAGTTCTTTTTTAAGCTTGTTATATTTTCTGTGGCCCAAGATATGGTCTATCCTGGTGAATGTTTCATGGGCACTAGGAAAAAAAATGTGTATCTTGTAGTTGTTAGGTAGAGTATTCTGTATATTTCAGTTAGATCCAGTTGGTTGATTGTGTTGTTTAGATCTTATAGTTTGCCATCTAGTAGCTGTTTAGTAGTAATTGCTAAGGATGAGATATTTAAGTCCCCAGTGTATAATTGTGGATTTGTCTATTTCTCCCATCAGTTTTTGTTTCATAGTTTTGGGATTCTGTTTTTTGGTGAATACACATTTAAGATTAAGTCTTCCTAATGGATTGATCCTTTCATCATGTGTAATGTGCCTCTTCATCTCTTGTAATTTTTATTGTTTTCAACTCTATCTTATCTGATGTTAATATAGCCATTCCTGGTTGTTGTTTTTTTTTTTTAAAAGCAGAACCATTCTTTTTTTTTTTTTTAACGATTTTATTTATTTATTTATTTGACAGATGGAGGTCACAAGTAGGCAGAGAGGCAGGCAGAGAGAGAGGAGGAAGCAGGCTCCCTGCTGAGCAGAGAGCCCGATGCGGGGCCCGATCCCAGAACCCTGGGATCATGACCCAAGCCGAAGGCAGAGGCTTTAACCCACTGAGCCACACAGGCACCCCTCTTTTTTTTTTTTTTTTTAGATTTTATTTATTTATTTGACAGAGAGAGATCACAAGTAGGCAGAGAGGCAGGCAGAGAGAGAGAGAGAGGAGGAAGCAGGCTCCTCGCAGAGCAGAGAGCCCAATATGGGGCTTGATCCCCAGACCCTGGGATCATGACCTGAGCTGAAGGCAGAGGCTTTAACCCAGTGAGCCACCCAGGAGCCCTCATTCCTGTTTGTTTGTTTTTTTAAAGTTTGTATGTTATGTTCCTCTCTCTCTCTCTCTCTTTTTTTGTCAGATTGAGAGAGAGCACAAGCAGGGGGAGTGGCAGAGGGAGAGGGAGAAGCAGGTTCCCCACTGAGCAGGGAGCCTGATGCCAGGTTAATCCCAGGACTCTGGTATCATGACTTGAGCCAAAGGTAGATGCTTAACTGACTGGGCCACTCAGGCAACCCCAGAAATACTTTTAAAAGTTATCTGGTTTTGGTGGCTTGATAGTAGCAACCATTAAAACCTTTAAGAGCTGATACATTTTATAGAGGCCAATTTTAATAAACTTTTCAACGTGTTCCCTGATTGCTTTTCTTTTTGAGTCAATTTTGATAATTATTTTTTTAGAAACTCATTCATTCCATCAAAATAATCTTGTCAGTTCTTCCCATTTTTCAAGAGAAGCTAGAAATTAAGTCTTATTAATACTCCTTTTATTAAAAATGATGTTAGACTTACATTCATGTTAATATCTTAGATAACCACAGTACAGTTATTAAAACCAGAAAATTACCATTGATACAACAGTATTAACTAATGTGCAAACCTTCAAATTTCACCAGCTGTCCCCCTAATACCCTTTTTTTCTGAAACAAGATCCAATTCAGATCCCATGCTGCATTTAGTCATTTCTCCTTTGTCTTGATTTTTTAATGTTAGCAATTACTTATAACACTGTGCAAGATTAACAAGACCTCAGACCTTCAGTTTGCTACTTCTGGACAAACAAGGTGTGGCTGAAGCTTATGTCTTATGTGTTATCACCAACAGCTTCCCTGGAATTCAAGTCTGAGTGGGACTGAAGGAGAGTTGATGGTATAGAGGAGTGAGTGTTCATTACATTTCTTCCCTTAGCTTGCCAGATGGATCTTTTTTGTACTTCTTGTATCATATGGAAACCAATTTTTATTTGCTTATTCTGGGACTTCCTACATCTTGCATGGCCTACCATAGAGTATATGTTGAATAATTGTTAAATAAATGAGTGAATTCTGACAAGTACAAAATGCTTGCTGTTCATTTGGGAAATGTTTCTACTAGCAAGAAAGTATATGTGCTATATTGTCATGGGTATGTGATGTTTTTGTTTATCCATAATCTAGTTTCCCTTCTTTCAGATTAGGAATGTAATTTTCCTTTTAGGAATTATTTCCCCGGACTCCATGCAGTCTTGGTGGAACCATCGATAAAGATACCAGGGAGTGACCATATAACCTAAGGTTAGGCCAATCAAGCTTTCCTGGAAATGCTGAGCAGGGAGCCCATCATGGGGCTCAATCCCACGACCCTGAGATCATAACCTGACCTGAAATCAAGAGTTGGAGGCTCAGCCAACTGAGCCACTCGGGTGCCCTAGATCTTAATAAAACAATGAGATGAGATATAGCAAAGAATACTGTACTATTTTTTTCATGGAAAAAATTAGTTCATTTTAGAAAACAATGGTTAGGCATTTTTCAAGTTACCAGATTAACATTTACTAAATTTAATATCACTTTCTTAAATAGATAGTATGTTATCCTGAAAATACCTATTCTAAAAATTTTACTTCTAATTCCTTGGTAATAGCTGACTCACTGTTTTTTATAATAACCTACCCTATAGCATTTCTGATAATTGACTTACAAAGAAAATAAAAATAATGGCATATTTAAACCACCTGCTTATAAGAGTAAATGTGGACATATTTTGTGTTATTTTTCTTATGTGTTTATGATATAGAATTTGGAGACATTACAATGCAAAAGGATTCTTTTTTTTTTTAAAGATTTTATTTATTTATTTGACACAGAGAGAGATCACAAGTAGGCAGAGAGGCAAGCAGAGAGCAAGAGGGGGAAGCAGGCTCCCTGCTGAACAGAGAGCCCGATGCGCGGTTTGATCCCAGGAAGCGGTTTGATCCCAGGACCCTGAGATCATGACCTGAGCCAAAGGCAGAGGCTTAACCCACTGAGCCACCCAGGCGCCCCAATACAAAAGGATTCTTATTAGTAGTTTATAAATCCATGCTTATTAACATTATAATAAAAATACATGTATTTGCATCCAATTTCATTTCTTAAATTACAAAGATTTACAAAAGCATTGACCATCAAATGTCATCTCTCATATATTGATAGCCGAGAGAAAAGGTAACTATATCTGAAGTCCAAAAAAAAAAAATTGTTAAGCCTTCAGCATTCCCTTGTCAAAGTGATTTTCATAACTAACAAGGAGCAATAAATGACAAAAACCAGGAATACAAATAATTTTACATTATGTCAGTACTTACAGTTAATCTACCCATCATGCTTAGTCTCTGATGATCTTAATTCTGAGGTGCCATTCCCTTGAAGAACCAAAGGAAAATACATATAAGGTCCCATGAAATTCAAAAAGTTATTTTAGATTGGTCTTGATTTTACAAAGAGGAAGAAACAGATCATGAAACATGTTAAATTGTGTAAATAAAAGAATTACTCCTCTTATATAGCATTTTTGGTATTTTTCCTGGTTATCTAAACCAAAAAATATGCAGCTGTGTGTATGGATAGGTGAAAATTTAGAAGTAAAATGGCAGTGGTACACCTCAAGAGAGCTAACCCATCAGTGTATTTCCTATAATCCTTGTTCTGTTTTAGGCCACCTGTACCGTCCAGAAAGGACTAATTTTTCTCCTAATATAGAAGACTCACTGCATAGTTACAATTTTTCTTTTTATATGGGGTAGAAGAGACTGCTTCATTATTCAATAAAAAATTTAATGACAGTTCTGAGCCATATTTCCCTAGGTTTTACTGCCTATAAATTCCAGTAGTCTTCAAAAAGAATTTTAATTATTTATTTGACAAAAATTTATATGGTATTTTTGTGTGAAAAATCCTGTACTAGGTATTTTAGAGACAGAAGTGAATATGACGGACTTCATCACTCCCCTTCTGGAACTTTCAGGCTAGTGGCAGACACAACATTAAAGTACATACATAATTCCCTATATATTTAAAGTTGTAATGTTATATGAAGGAGGTATGCAGAATGTTATGAAAGATAGCCTAACAGTTATGGGTGGAAGGGAAGGCTTCTTTGAGAAACTGACATGAATCAGTGAGTATACTGGTGTAACAAAGCCTATGGTTCTAATCAGACCTCAAGCCAAACCTATAATTTCTTTTGTGCTTAAGCTTGTATGAGTTGGGTGTCTGTTGCTTACATCTGAGGAGTCTAACATGCCATTTAATGTCAAATAAGATGTAAAGTAACTTTTGTCCAAGTTATTTAAAGGAAAGGCTATTCTTAGATTTTAGGTTGCTATTTGAATTTAATTTCAGACTGCAAAATAACACTACTATTTCCCCTTTCTTCACTCCTTCTCATTAACTATGCTCTGGCCATACTGACTTCCACCTCCTAGAAATGCCAGGTTCCTGCCTCAGGACTTCTGCTCATTTTGTGCTCATTACTGAGAACATTTTAAGTATTAATGCAAGTTTTGTGTACTACCTATCATTCCCACTTGGTACCTTAACAAGTATTTCTTATTTATTTATTTAATATATATAGAGAGATCACAAGTAGGCAAAAAGGCAGGCACAGAGAGAGGAGTAAGCAGGCCCCCTGCTAAGCAGAGAGCCCAATGTGGGGCTCAACCCCAGGACCCTGAGATCATGACCTGAGCCGAAGGCAGAGACTTAACCCACTGAGCCACCCAGGCGCCCCTCTTAAATTAATTATTATTAGGTTAGCCACATTATTAACTTTGAGATCCTTTTATTTTTCTACCCATTAGGTATGGAGAATAAGAAAGAGACTAATTCAACAGATACAGAATATTACTAGTTATCAAAAACCTCAATGCATAATTAAAATATTTTTATGTCAACAGAAGTCATCAATTAATCATAAGATTGGACAAAAGAATAAAAATGAGACTAAGGGTAAATATTTTAATGTTACTCCTTCATGATATATTAGAAGACAAAATTATTTCTTCCTTGGCTAGAAAAAACATGCATAACTTCTGCAAGTAGTTATTTTTCAGGCTCATTTGGACCATGGCATAACTGAATTAGTAAATATCTTCTTACTGAACACTTGTTTTATCACTGGACAGACTCTAAAAATTACTTTAAAATATCTTTTGTCTCTATCATTTGATGTATTTAGCACTTATTTATAAATTTTAAAAAATCTGAACATTAAATTCTTATGTTTTGCATGAAAATCTCTATCATCTGACTCTAAGATCACCAAGCACTAACCATGAGCTAAGTCACTTTAATACTCCCAATAATCCTCTTTGATAGGTAGGATGATCAACCCCATTTTTAAAATGAGGAAACTGAAGGAAAGAGGATAAATAATTGGCCCAGAGTCACACTTCAGCATGAATCTTTCAGTGTCTAAACCTGGACAGTAATACCAGGGCCCACATTCTCTACTATTGTTCAATACTCTATCCATCATCCTTCTGCTCTACTCTCTTGTAGGTATCAATCTGGAGCTACAAATCCTTCATGAAGGGATGCCTGGTTGGCTCAGTCAGTGGAGCATGTGACTCTTGGTCTCAGGGTTTTAAATTCAAGCCCCCACAGTGGGTGTAGAGATTACTTAAAAGTAAAAAAATCTTAAAAAAAAAAAAAAAAAGCTCCCTCATGAAAAAAAAAAAAACAACTTCCTAAAACATGCCAAAACAAAAGGAAGAAAGGAAGAAAGAGAAAAAGAAAGAAAGAAAGGAGTGAGCTGCTGATATTTTGGGAAAATTACCCTCTAAGAAGTAGGAGAAAGTTCTAAAAAGAGTATCCTATTCATCTCAAATTTTAAAAAAGCAATGTTTAAGAGAGAAATTCTCAGCAAGAGGTCAACATCAGAATACAAAGTGATGTATTTAGAAACAGAACTGCTGTAGTGTAAACAATTGGGTGTGAGTCAGAGAATATTAGGACAGGCCTGTCCACCAGGGATATAGATTTGATTGCATGTGACTTGTGTCAGCTTAGGAGAAATCAAGAGCAAACTATAAAAGCAAGGCAATGGGAATGGTTCTAAATGAGCCATTCAGCCTCTAAGGCAAGTTATATGGAGCAAATTGAAATTCAAAGGGAAAGCATCAACATGCCAGCCAGGTTTATACATTGCTTGTTCATTCCTTCAAAAGGTCAAAAAACTTTCTTTTAAAAATTGTAATTTTTCTTCACTTCAAAATTACTAACATTCTCTGGTCAGCTAGAAGTGATTAAAGCCCTAGTCTGTAACCTATTTAGGCCCCTGAAATTCTCAGTCATGATAAATAAAAAAGTAATATTTATATGTCCATTACTCAAAAAGGATTTACAAGCCTGAAATCAGCAAAGCGGTAGAAAGCTTAAAGCTCTTTGTGTGTGTGTTTTGTTCAAATTTTTCCTGTATTGATTTTTTTAATAGACTTTATTTTTTAGAGCAGTTTTAGGTTCACAGAAAAATTGAGCAAAAGGTAGAGATTTCCCATAAGCTCCCTACCCCCACACATGCATAGCCTCCCTCATTATCAATATCCACCACCAGAGCGGTACATTTGTAGAATCAATGAACCTACATTGACACATCATTATCACTCAAAGTCCATAACTTACATTAGGGTTCACTCTTTGTGTTGTACATTCTATGGGTTTGGACAAACTTGTAATAACATGTATCCATTATTATAGCATGATACAGATTATTTTCACTGTCCTAAAAATCCCCTGCTCTACCTATTCACTCCTCCCTCCCTCTTACCTCTTCACAACCACTGACCTTTTTACTGTCTTCATAGTTTTGCCTTTTCCAGAACCTCAAATAGTTAGAATCATATAATATGTAGTTTTTGCAGATTGATTTCTTTCATTTATTAATATTTATTTGTTATAGCCAAGCCCTTTCATAGCTTGGTAACATATTTCTTTTTTTTTTGTTGTTAAAGATTTTATTTATTTATTTGACAGACAGAGATCACAAGTAGGCAGAGAGGCAGGCAGAGAGAGAGAGAGGGAAGCAGGCTCCCTGTGGAGCAGAGAGCCAGATGTGGGGCTCAATCCCAGGACCCTGGGATCATGACCTGAGCTGAAGGCAGAGGCTTTAACCCACTGAGCCACCCAGGTGCCCCAACATATTTCTTTTTAACACTGAGTAATATTTCGTTATCTGAGTGTACCACAGTTTACTTACCCACTCACCTACTGAAGAATATCTTGGTTGCTTCCAGGTTTTGAAAATTATGAATAAAGCTGCTATAGACATGTGTATGCAGGTTTCTGTGTAGATAAATGTTTTCATCTCCTGTGGGGTAAATATGAGACCACCACAGCTAGATCATATGGTAATAGTATGCTTAGTTTCTTAAGAAAATGCCAAACTGTCTTTCAAAATAGCTCTACCATTTTGTATTCCCACCAGTAGTGAGTGAGAGTTCTTGTTCCTTCACATCCTTGGCAGCATTTTGTGTTGTCAATGTTCTGGATTTTGGCCATTCTGATAGATGTATAGTGGTATCTCATTGTTGTTTTAACTTGCATTTCTCTGATGACATAAGATATAGAGCATCTTTTTATATGCTTATTTGTCATCTGTATATCTTCTTTGGTGAGGTGTCTGTTCAGATCTGTGGCCCATTCTTAAATCGAGTGATTTTTTTTTTTATTGTTGAGTTTTAAGAGTTTTTGTATGTAATGGATAACAATCTCTTATCAGATGTGTCTTTTGCAAATATTTTCTTCCTAATCTGTGGCTTCTCTTTTTATTCTCTTGACCATGTCTTTTGCAGAGCAGAAAATTTTAATTTTTTTTTAAAGACTTTATTTATTTATTTGACAGACAGAGATCACAAGTAGGCAGAGAGGCAGACAGAGAGAGAGGAGGAAGCAGGCTCCCCGTGAAGCATAGAGCCCGATGCGGGGCTCAATCCCAGGACTCTGGGATCATGACCCGAGCCGAAGACAGAGGCCTTAACCCACTGAGCTACCCAGGCACCCCCAGAAAATTTTAATTTTAATGAAATCCAGCTTATCAGTTATTTCTTTCATAGACTGTACCTTTAATGTTATGTATAAAAAGTAATGGGGGCACCTGGGTGGCTCAGGTTAAGTGTCCAGCTCTTGATTTCAGTTCAGGTGATGATCTTGGAATCCTGGGATAAAGCCCCATGTTGGGCTCCCCAATCTGCAGGGAGTCTGCTTGTTTCCCTTTCTTTCTCCATCTGTTCCATCCCCACTTCATGCTCACATGCTCTCCCTTTCAAATAAATAAATAAATCTTTTAAGAAATAAAAAAATAAGGAAGAAAGAAAGAAAGAAAGTCATCACCAAACCTTAGGTCATCTAGATTATCTTCTATGTAATCTTCTAGGAATTTCATAGCTTTGTATTTTATATTTACATTTATGTGACCCATTTTATTTTTGTGAAGAGTATAGGGTCTGTGTCTAGATTCATTTTTTTTGGATGTGGATGTCCTGTTGTTCCAGCACCATTTGTTGAAAAGACTATCTTTACTCCATTGTATTGCCTTTGTTCCTTTGTCAAAGGTCAACTGAATGAATTTGTGTAGGTCTTTTTCTGAGTTCTGTATTCCATTCCATTGATCTACTTGTTCTGTCATCATTATCACACTGTCTTGGTTATTGGAGCTTTATAGTAAGTCATCCAACTTTGTACCTCTCCTTCCTTATTTTGTTGGCTATTCCAGGTCTTTTGCCTCTCCATATAAACTTTAGAATCATTTTGTTGATATCCACAGAATAATTTGTTGGGATTAACTGCATTTGAGTTGAATCTATAGCTCAAGTTAAAAGGAACTGACATCTTGACAATATTCAATCCTTCTATCCATGAACATGGACTATCTATTTATTAAGTTCTTCTTGAGCTTACTATCTTTTCTGCTTTTTATACTATAAAGCTACACATTTCAATACGTTCTAGTCAGCAGTATTTGTATCTTATTCCCTAACTATATTAAAGTACATTAATGCCACAATATACAAGTAGAAAGTTGTTTCATTCCTCTGAGCTTTAAATTTGATCTAAGTTACACTCTTAAAAATCTAATAAAACACTGAGAAAGAATAAGGTCAGTTAAATGGTGGGTTCTCTCAATGTTTACACTGAATCAAACACTAAGTAACCAAATCAAATGATTTTTAAATAGTGATGGTATGGTTTCAGTACAGTTAAGAAAGTCAATCCAACTTAAAAAAATTTTCTTTTAGTCCAGAGTCTCAAAATGCTGCCTAAATTCCATTGCCACAGATAAATATTTCCTGTTTTGTAATGCTTCTTGCTAAACTCAGCCACTTCACTTTTTTTTTAAAAAGATTTTATCTATTCGATAGAGATCACAAGTAGAGAGGCAGGCAGAGAGAGAGGGGGAAGCAGGCTCCCTGCCGAGCAGAGAGCCGGATGTAGGGCTGGATCCCAGGACCCTGGGATCATGACCTGAGCAGAAGGCAGAGGCTTTATCCCACTGAGCCACCCAGGTGCCCCACCCACTTCACATTTTTAAACTTTTATTTCCTTTATAATTTGTATTTAACCTGAGTCAACAAGTCAATACTTAGAATTATGGGATTACTTCTTCTGGAAAAAAAAAAAAAAGGCAAATATGCCCAAACTAATTTCCAAGTATTTTATACTGTAAGTCTAAAAAAAAGGTGAATGGGTAATCAGACTGCTAAGTTGTAAGAAAATAATAGTTAGCAAGTGGGACACCAGGGATATTAAATGGAGCATATATAATACAAAATTATGTTAGATTTTTTATGGATTTTCTAACACCATACACACACACAAAAAAACTCATAGTAGATTAAAGACTTAAATGTGAGACTTGAAACCATAAAAATCCCAGAAGAGAGCACAGGCAGTAATCCTCTGATGTCAACTATAGCAACCTTTTTCTACATATTTCTCCTAAGGCAGGGAAACAAAAGCAAAAACAAACTATTAGGGCAACATCAAATAAAAAGCTTTTGCATAGTGAAAGAAACCATCAACAAAACAAAAAAAAACTACCTACTGAATGGGAGAAGATATTTGCAGATAACCCAATAACGGTTAATATCTGAAATATGTAGAGAATTTACACAAGTCAACACACACAAAAAACCCAAACAATCTGATAAAAAATGGGCAGAGGACCTGAATAGACATTTTTCCAAAGAAGACATACAGATGGCCAATACACATGAAAAGATGCTCAACATCCCTAATCATCAAGGAAATGCAAATTAAAAGCACAACAGGATATCACTTTACACCAGTTCAAGTGGTTAAAGTCAAAATGTCAAGAAATAACAAGTGTTGGCAAGAATGTGGAGAAAAAGGAACCCTTGTGCTCTGTTGGTGGGAATGTAATGGGGTGCATATGGCTCTTCTTTTCACTACATCTGTATCTTTGGGATAAATACCCAGTAGTGCAATTGCCCGGTCATAGGGTAGCTCTAAAAAAAAAAAAAATCAGGCCTCTGGACTCAAGACAAATTAAAATTTTGTAGATCAAAAAAAAAAAGACTAAAGTTAACTAGCATTCCAGCTTTCAACCAAGATGATGCAAGGGTCCTAAGATACTTTATTTCAGTCCTCACTCATATATTTAAATTGCTTTTCAATTTTATAAAACTTTATTATTGTTGTTTTATGCAATCAGTGTATTCACATTTATTCATTTCTTTACATTAAAAAATCTTCATTTCTTTTGTAGCTTAAAAAAAAAAATAGAGCTACCCTGTTATTCTCCTTTAATGATTGTTAGTCCTAGACTGGAGAAAGATTTTGGACAACCATCAAATGTCTTTTTACTTGACTTCTTTTCCTTATAATTATATATATAATATACATATCATATATATAATAAATAATATATATATTTAAATAAATATTATATATATGTGTGTGGGTTTTTTTGGCGAGAGCGAGAGCATGCACGTGCATGCCTGTGCAGGGATGAGGGAGAGGCAGTGGGAGAGCGAGCTAGAGAATCTTAAGTAGTGTTCACACTCAGCATGGGGCCCCAATCCAGGGCTCAATCTCACAACCCTGAGATCATGACCTGAGCCAAAATCAAGAGTCAGGCACTTAACCGAATGAGTCACCCAGGTGCCCCTTTCTCAAAATATTTACTTTATTTTGTTGTCTTTTCCAGTGTCACTCCACCTGGTGCTGAGACTCCTTCACTGTCATAACATTAAGCCAACAGATGATCCTTTCTACTCAAGAAGATTCATATATGTTGTCTACCTTGGATTTGGTGGCCTCTGCCTTTTGTAACTCCTATATGTAAGTTCCCCAACAGATCAATGTTGACCCATAGGTAGGGACATCTCTATGCCCCAATTCAGCAGGAAGAAGTTACAGAAGATAAGACCTTCCACCCTCAGCAAACTTGAAGATTTAAAGGTCAAAATTGTTCAGGGGGTAAAATGAGAACAAAGGCAAGAGAAATGTAGATAAAATTAAATTTCCTTATAATCCTTTGATAAATACCTGAGACAAGCAGAGTATGACATTCTTCAAGGGACTCACAGATAATGTTAATGCTTTGCTAGAGACTAAAAGCAACCTTAGCTTGATAATAGCCAGACCTCCAGGATCTTATAATTTTTCTCTAAAAGAAATCCCTTTAGATAATTCCCTTATCTCTACCCCACCCCCAACCAAAACCAAATCATCAGCCACACCTCACAATCACCTATTTCTTCCTATGGGTCCTGTCTGCCTGCTGTGGTCCTGTCCCCGTGCTGTAATAAAGCACATTTGCAACATAAGAAGAAGGAAGGAAGGAAGGAAGGGAAGGAAGGGAAGGAGGGAAGGAGAGAGGGAGCAGAGGAGAGAGGGAGGAAGGAAGGAAAGAAAGAAAGAAGGAAAGAAAAAAAGAAAAAGAAATCATACAGAGTATTTCTTGGGCCATAATGAAGTTAAACTAGAAATCAGTGACAGAAAGGTACTTAAAATTCCCTAAATGTGTGGAAATTAGGGGTGCCTGGGTGGCTCCATGCTCAGAGGGGAGCGTACTTTAAAAAAAAAAAGACATATGTGAACATTTTGATTGATTTGATTGATTACTCCCAAAGATACAAAAGTCATTCAATGGAGAAAGGCCAATCTTTCCAACAAATTATGCCCCTCCCAAATTATATCTTGATACATACTTCACATTTTATATAAAAATTAACTTAAATAGGGGCACCTGGGTTAAAGCCTCTGCCTCCGGCTCAGGTCATGATCCCAAAGTCCTGGGATCAACCCCCACATCAGGCTCTCTGCTCAGTGGGGAGCCTGCTTCCCCTCTCTCTGCCTGTCTCTCTGCCTACTTGTGATCTCTGTCTGTCAAATGAATAAATCTTTTAAAAAATTAACTTAAATATATCAGAGACCTAAAAGTAAATATATGACTCTAAATTTTTTTTTTAAGATTTCATTTATTTACTTGAGAGAGAAGGAGCATGAGCAGAGGAAGAGGGAGAAGCAGACTCCCTGCTGAGCAGGAAGTCTGTGGTGGATCATGATCTGAGCTGAAAGCAGATTTTTAAAAAAATTTTTAAATTTTTTATTAACATATAATGTATTATTAGCCCCAGGGGTACAGGTCTGTGACTCATCAGGCTTACACACTTCACAGCACTCACCATAGCACATACCCTCCCCAATGTCCATAACCCAGCCACCCTCTCCCTATCCCCCCTCCCCCCAGCAACCCTCAGTTTGTTTTGTGAAATTAAGAGTCTCTTATGGTTTTTCTCCCTCCCAATCCCATCATGTTTCATTTTTCCCTTCTCTACCCCCCAAACCTCCCACTTTGCCTCTCAACTTCCTCACATCAGGGAGATCATATGATAATTGTCTTTCTCTGATTGACTTACTTCACTCAGCATAATACCTTCTAGTTCCATCCATATCATCGCAAATGGCAAGATCTCATTTCTTTGTATTATATATGCTCCATTTAACATCCCTGGTGTCCACTTGCTAACTATTATTTTCTTACAACTTAGCAGTCTGATTACCCATTCACCTTTTTTTTAGACTTACAGTATAAAATACTTGGAAATTAGTTTGGGCATATTTGCCTTTTTTTTTTTTCCAGAAGAAGTAATCCCATAATTCTAAGTATTGACTTGTTGACTCAGGTTAAATACAAATTATAAAGGAAATAAATGTCGCCTAAATTCCATTGCCACAGATAAATATTTCCTGTTTTGTAATGCTTCTTGCTGAACTCAGCCACTTCACTTTTTTTTTTTTAAAAGATTTTATCTATTCGATAGAGATCACAAGTAGAGAGGCAGGCAGAGAGAGAGGGGGAAGCAGGCTCCCTGCGAGCAGAGAGCCGGATGTAGGGCTGGATCCCAGGACCCTGGGATCATGACCTGAGCAGAAGGCAGAGGCTTTATCCCACTGAGCCACCCAGGTGCCCCACCCACTTCACATTTTTAAACATTTCTTTTGATGGCTGCATAGTATTCCTCTCTCTCTATATATATATCACATCTTCTTTATCCATTTATCTGTTGATGGGTATCTAGGTTCTTTCCATAGTTTGGCTATTGTGGACATTGCTGCTATAAACATTCCAGTGCACATGCCCCTTCAGATCACTACATTTGTATCTTTAGGGTAAATACCCAGTAGTGCGATTGCTGGGTAGTAAGGTAACTCTATTTTCAACTTTTTGAGGAACCTCCATGCTGTTTTCCAGAGTGGCTGCACCAGTTTGCATTCGCACCAACAGTGTAGGAGGGTTCCCCTTTCTCCGCATCCTCGCCAGCATCTGTTGTTTCCTGACTTGTTCATTTTAGCCATTCTGACTGGTGTGAGGTGGTATCTCATTGTGGTTTTGATTTGTATTTCCCTGACACCAAGTGATATGGAGCACTTTTTCATGTGTCTGTTGGCCATCTGGATGTCTTCTTTGCAGAAATGTCTGTTCATGTCCTCTGCCCATTTCTTGATTGGATTATTTGTTCTTTGGGTGTTGAGTTTGATAAATTCTTTATAGATTTTGGATACTAGCCCTTTATCTGATATGTTGTTTGCAAATATCTTCTCCCATTCTGTCAGTTGTCTTTTGGTTTTGTTGACTGTTTCCTTTGCTGTGCAAAAGCTTTTGATCTTGATGAAGTCCCAATAGTTCATTTTTGCCCTTGCTTCCCTTGTCTTTGGTGATGTTTTGATGTTTTTAGGAAGAAGTTGCTGCGACTGAGGTCGAGGAGGTTGCTGCCTCACATTGAGGTCTTTTTATCCATTTTGAGTCTATTTTTGTGTGTGGTATAAGGAAATGGTCCGTTTTCATTTTTCTGCATGTGGCTGTCCAATTTTCCCAACACCATTTGTTGAAGAGACTGTCTTTTTTTCCATTGGACATTCTTTCTTGCTTTGTCAAAGATTAGTCAACCATAGGGTTGAGGGTCTATTTCTGGGCTCTCTATTCTGTTCCGCTGATCTGTTTTTGTGCCAGTACTATACAGTCTTGATGATGACAGCTTTGTAATAGAGCTTGAAGTCTGGAATTGTGATGCCACCAACTTTGGCTTTCTTTTTCAACATTCCTCTGGCTACTTGAGGTCTTTTCTGGTTCCATATAAACTTTGGGATTATTTGTTCCATTTCTTTGAAAAAAAATGGATGGTATTTTGATAGGGATTGCATTCAATGTGTAGATTGCTTTAGGTAGCATAGACATTTTCACAATATTTGTTCTTCTGATCCATGAGCATGGAACATTTTTCCATTTCATTGTGTCTTCCTCAGTTTTGAAGGCAGATGTTTAACTGAGTCACCCAGGCACAGCAACTCTAAAATTTTTAAAAATCTATTTATTTATTTATTCCTCTAAGTAATTTCTAATCCAGTGTGGTGCTCAAACTCACAACCTCCAGATCAAGAGTCACATGCCCCTCCAACAGAGCCAGCCAAGCATCCCCAAAACTCCAAAAATTTTTAAAAGATTTTATTTATTTACAGACAGAGATCACAAGTAGACAGAGAGGCAGGCGTGGGGCGGGGGGGGGGAGCAGGCTCCCCGCTGAGCAGAGATCCTGATATGGGGCTGGAGCCCAGGACCCTGAGATCATGACCTGAGCCGAAGGCAGAGGCTTTAACCCACTGAGCCACCCAGGCGCCCCAAAACTCCAAAATTTTTAAAAGAAAACACAGAAGGAAAATTTATGATCTTGGGTTTGGCAAAGAGCCTTTATATCTAACAAATAACCAAAAACACAATTCAATGATAGATTGGACTTTATCAAAATTTAAAAACATTTTTCTCTGTGAGAGACACTGTTAAAAAAATAAAAAGATAAGCCACAGATGGGGAGAAAATATCTGCAAATTGTGTATCTAATAAATTATTAGATACACAAGAACTTGCATAAACTTACAAAGAACTTGCATAACTCAACAGTAGGAAAATAAACAACACCATTTTTTTTAACAAACCCAGATATTCAGATGGCAAATAAGCATATGAAACCATGCTCAACATCAACTAGGGAAATACAAATTAAAACTACAATGATATACCACTTTATACCTATGAGAATGGCTAAAATCTTAAAAACTGCTAATACCAAGTATTGACAAAATGTGAATGGGGACACAAAATGGTACAGTCACTTTGTGAACAGTTTGGCAGTTTCTTATAAAGTTATTATTGTGAAACCCAAGAATCCCACTCCTAGGTATTTACTCAAAATAAATAAAAATTTATGTTCACATAAAATTCCATATATGGGTGTTTTTGCTTTACTCAAAATCCACTTACATGCCTATCAACAGGCAAAAGAATAAACAAGCTATACCACATCCATACATTGGAATACTTGCAATAAAAAGAGATAACTATTGATTCATGCAAGGACCAGGATGAAGCTTAAATAAATTTTGCTAAGTGGAAGAGGCCAGACCCCAAAGCCTTCATATATTACATTTCCATTTATATGACATTCTGGAAAAGACAAAACTAAAGTGACAGAAAACAGACCCATGGTTTCCAGCCTTTGGAAGGGAGGGGGTTGATTACAAAGGGTCACTAGGGAATTTTGGGGGTGACGGAACTATTCTATATGGTACTGTTGTGGTGGATACATAACTCTATTTGTCAAAACCAATAGAACAACAGATCACAAAGAGGAAGTTTTACCATACAAAAATTTTTAGGGGGGCCTGGTTGGCTCAGTCAGTTAAGCATCTTGATTTTGGCTTAGGTCATGATCCCAGAGTTGTGAGATCAAGCCTGCTTCGGGCTCCACACCCAGTGGGGAGTCTGCTTGAGATTCTCTCTCTCTCACTCCTCTGCCCCTCCCCTAGTTTACATGTGCTCTCTCACTCTCTCAAGTAAATAAACTTTTTAAAAAAATTTTAAGGATCAAACAGGAATTCAGATAAATTCAAGATGGAATGCATAAATGAATGTTAACAATATTATGAGTGATATAATCATAATTAGGGAGTAGGGAAGATAGGAATTATCCTAATTAACTTTGAAAAACAGTGTTTTGATTAGATACTCCAACACCACAGACTAAAAGAAAGTACACAAACACTATATACCCTTTGTCACTAGCTAGGAAATGGCCCCCTAAAAATATCCATATCCCCCTCCCTTTCTCATATGACAAGGAAAGGGCAGGGGAAGGATCTTTGCAGATAGGATTTAGTTAAGAATCTTAAAATGGAGAGATTATCTCAATTACCCATCCAAGGAGATCCATGCAACCACATATTCTTGTAAAGGAAAGGCAAAGGGAGATTTCACATATGAAGAGAAGGTCATGTGAAGGCAGAACAGAGAAAGATTTGAAGATTCTGGCAGTGATGGTTAATTTTCTGTGTCAACCTGGCTAAGCAATGGTGTGCCATTGATGAGTCAACGCCATTATACATTTTGCTGTGAAGTTATTTTTAAATGTGATTATCATTTAAATCAGTGTATTTTGAGTAAAGCAGATTATTATTCATAATGTGAACAGACTTTATCCAATCATTTGAAGACTTAAAGAGCAAAGACAGAGGTTTCTGAAAAAGAGGAATTTGGCTTAAGATTTGAACATAGAAACCCTGAGTTTCTAGCCTGTCTGATTTGCCCTGTGGATTTCAGACTCAATATTGTAACATTAACTCTTACCTGAATTTCCATCCTGCCAATTTGTCCTACAGATTTAGGATTTGCAACTTCCACAACCATGAGAACCAATTCCTTAAAATAAATCTAGATGATGGACAGATACATGGATAGAAGACAGAAATGGATGCTACTGGTTCTGTTTCTCTGAACCCTAACATAGTGGCTTTGAAAATTGGAGTGATACAGACACAAGCCAGGGAATGCCAGCAGCCACCAGAAACTAGAAGAGGCCTCTGTAGAAAGTATGGTCTTGATAACACCTTGATTTTTACCCCATAAAACTGATTTCAGATTTCTGGCCTCCATACCTGTGAGACAATAAATTCCTATTGTTTCAGTGCACCAGATTTGTGACAATTTGCTACAGCAGCTACAGGAAACTAACATACCCTAATTGATAAATTTGTTTCTCACAGAGCATGCATTCAGAATTCTGAAAATATATATACTAAGGTCAAACAAAAGAATAAATAAATTATTAATGAAAGCGAAGTTTCTCACTGTCAGAAAAAGAAGTTTCAAATAAAAGGAAAACCCTAGAATGACTCTCATGTTGCTGGAGTTATCAGTACAAGCTCATGTTTTAAGTATGTAGACAGATGATAGATAGATAGATGTATAGATTAATATACATATATACATTTCCTAGCTCTGTCCACTGAGAATTAGGGATACCACAGTAGCTATAGTATATTAGGCCTCCTTTGAGGATACAGAGTCTTAACTGAATTATTCCTCTTATAAATTTAGAATACATTTTCTAATCATGGGGGGAAAATTAGTCTAATCAGAATAAAATAGCTTTTTTTCTTAAACATAAACAGATGTGCAGTTTTAGTTTTTCTACTAAATGTAACAGAGAGCTCTGGGACGAGACCCCCACATTTCTAAAACCTTATTTAATAGAAGTGGAGACAAATTTCTATTTTGAGGATGACAGTTGTTTTGAAGATTTCATCTATCATTAGGTGAATACTGCTTTTTAAAAAACTATCTTTAGAAAGCTATTTGATTATAGTTATTTCTGTGATCTATATTAGAAACACTGCACATAACTCTGCTAGTTGAGATTTATGATACTCAAACACAACCAAATAACTCCGGTTTCTTTTTCTTTTTATCATATACACAGATGGTATTCAATCAAATATATTTCTTTTAGGCAACATATACTTTTCTAATTTTAGGTGCCAGCAGTATCAAACCACAACACAATTAGTTGCTATCACCTGGAACTTATCACTGCATTATCTGGACCAGTGCAGCTGACTCCTACTTGATTTCTCCCAACTCTAACCATCTTACCTGTTTAACCTTTCTTAGTTATTCCTTTTATCTTGCAACTCTGGCATTAAAGACATAAGTTCCTTATCAGCTTTAGAAACCAAGTCAAAACACTTGAAGATTCTTTATAAATCAGCCTTACTGTATCTATTAATCTCAATTTCCTACTATTATTCTCCACTCTGTTTAGGCCTATTTTGAATTTCCTCCGCTTGTATTAAATTTGTGATTGGATTTTTCTTTTGCTCATATTGTTCCCCTTATCTAGAAAGCCTTCCCTGCCTCTTTTACCAATTCAGTTCTTTTTTTTTTTTAGTTCAATTCTATTAATTCAACAAACAATTAATGAAATCTTACTAAACAACAGTCACTAGAGTTAGGCAACAAAAAATGCAAAGCTAAAAAAAAAAGCAACATTGGCACTCAGTAATTTTACTATCTACATACCCTTAATGTCCTAATTCAAATTCTACCTCTTCAATGAATCCTTCCCAGGCTTTCCAGTCAATGATAATTTCCTTTTTTAATTTTAATTTAATTTTTTTAATTTTAATTTTAATTTAATTTAATTTTAATTTTAATTTAATTTTAATTTTTTAAATTTTTATTTAAACATATAATGTAACTCCACCACCCTCTCCCAACACCCCTCCCCCCCACCCCTCTCAGTTTGTTTTATGACATTAAGAGTCTCTTTTGGTTTGTCTCCCTCCCAATCCCATCTTGTTTCATTTATTCTTTTCCTACTCCCTTAACTCCCACCCCCGTTGCATCTCCACCTCCTCATATCAGGGATATCATATGATAGTTGTCTTTCTCCGATTGACTTATTTCGCTAAGCATAAACTTCCTTTTTATAATTCTTAAAGCACTCAATCTCTTCTCTACCACAGACCAATTTATAAACTATAGAATTTGATCATAAGCTATTTTTTGTAATGTTTTTATTGTTTCATAAGTTATGTCTCAGCTAAATTATAAATTCTTTGAGTGTAAGACTGTCTTTTAGCTCTTCTATATATCCTCAAAACGCCATGCACACTGTAGAAACTTTAAAAATGCTTATTTTATCTCTTTTATTGATACATACCAGGTGGTAGGCGTTTCTCTATTTAAAGTAAAAAGAAATGATGAAATCACTGGGTCTTTCAAGGCTAAAACTAGTTTTGAACCTTTTAAATATTTAGCAAATAAAGTAATTACAACATTTTCTCTTTCCTCATATATAGCCAATGTCTTTTATTATATCAAAAACCACCAGTTGGGGCAGCCTGGGTGGCTCAGTGGGTTAAGCCTCTGCCTTTGGCTCAGGTCATGATCTTGGGGTCCTGGGATCCAGCACCGAATCGGGCTCTCTGCTCAGCTCTGCTTCCTCCTCTCTCTCTGCTTGCCTCTCTGCCTTGTGATCTGTCTGCCAAATAAATAAATAAAATCATTTTTTAAAAACTACCAATTAATTCAATCATAGGGTCAATAAAATACTTGATATAAAAAGTCCAGGTTTTAACTAAAATTTTCAGCTTTCAACCAGTTGCTGAAGCTTTTATTTTTAAAACACAGTCCTAAGTTTTCTTTTTTTTTATTTTTTATTTATTTATTTGATAGACAGAGATCACACAAGTAGGCAGAGAGGCAGGCAGAGAGGGGAGGGGAGAAGGCAGGCTCCCTGCCGAGCAGAGAGCCCGATGCGGGACTCGATCCCAAGATGCTGGGATCATGACCCGAGCCGAAGGCAGCGGCTTAACCCACTGAGTCACCCAGGCGTCCCAGTCCTAAGTTTTCTTAAATTCTCTCAGGGACACTTGGGTGGCTCAGTGGGTTAAAGCCTCCGATTTCGGTTCAGGTCATGATCCCAGGGTCCCCTGGGATCCAGCCCTCATCAGGTTCTCTGCTCAGCAGGGAACCTGCTTCTCCCTCTCTCTCTGCCTGCCTCTCTGCCTACTTGTAATCTCTGTCGAATAAATAAATAAAATCTTTAAAAAAATTCTTTCTCTCATTAGCTGTATCATTCTCTGACTTCTGTCAAGTCTTTGGGAAGGCTTATTTTAACACAACTGTGATATGTTGCGGACACCCTGAAGAAGCAAGAGAGACTCTCACCAAAATTTGGCTTGGATATTGAGACTAGTGGCACTGCACACATCCCAGTAGGGTATGAAAATGTTTATTACTCATATAATGACATTTTCTGGAGACAGCAGGCAGGACTACCTCATTTGTCTTAAAATGGCTTGAGAGATCAATGGCTTTGAGTTTTTATGGTTGCTGTGGGTGGGTCCAGAACAAGAGTTCCTATACAGGGCTTGAACTTCCAACTGGTGCTAAAGGTAGGAATCCCTGGGCTTTCTTATCAGCTTGATCAGATGTGGAGCAGACGGGAAAGAAAATGCAGTGGAACTTAAAATCTGTCACCACTCACACACCAGAATTTGGTGTCAAGACTCTTTATTACTCAATAACTCAATGTAACCAATTTAGAAAGCACAAAATACAAAGACGTTGAGCAATACATTTGTATAATTTCATCAAAATTTAAATATCTTCATTTCACCTATATAATTCACAAGCAAATACTGCATATAAAACATGAGGGCCAATTTTTTGGTTAGAAACAGAAAACAAAATTTTAAATGTTCTTCAAAAAAGTTTAAAGAAAATATAACAGTATTATTATTAATACAATGATCTAATTTTCAACAATTACTCCAGCCCTTCATATTTAACTGCTTTCCACTAAAGATACTAGAATAATGGATAAAATTAGGCTTTTATTATTTGTTGTATTAGAAGAAAATAACATTTTATTCACTATCAGTAATATGAATTCTGTGAGATTATTATTAAAACACCACTCTTTATACTGCAACAGTGAAGTGTAAGTGAAACAGTAGTTTTAAAAGCATTTTTTAGTAGCTAAAGTACACCTCAGCACTAATTCTGGATAGTTACTATCAAAAAGTCTTTTGGTAGCCTAAAGTTCTTGTTCTTATCAAAATACCTAAAATACTACCAGAATGAAACTCAGGTTCTGGAGAGAAGCAGGCTTAATACTTATAGTAAAGATTAATGAAAAAGCATCAAATTCTATTAAGATTAATTCTGCCTACAGAGCACTTGTAAAATCAAAACCAAAATAAATTATGACAGCAAATGCTTCAAATAAAACAAAATTTGATGACATAGGGTTAATTTCCCTCAATATTTAAATATATAATCAAATAATGTAACTATGGTAACCCATTACTGCTTTAAACAAGAAAAGAAAGTAGTCAAAAAAAGAAAAGAAAAGAAAGTAGTCTTCATTTTTAAGTAATAATGTAAATTTAAGCCCTAGATGATTACAGAGCAGTTAAATAATTTGAGAAATTAGTAATGAGTTCAAAAAAATGTAAATTGTGTTGTACTTTGTGAGGAAGATGAAAAACCTTTTACAGAAGGTGTTGAGTTTTGATCCTGTTCAAATGAAAATGGAAAACTAAAATCATCTTTTCCAGTTCCAAATGTATGAGCTGAAGAGTCTGATGAAAAAGAAAATGTGAAAGCATCTTCTCCTTCTGATTTTCCAAATAAGTTTCCTGAGGAAGATAAACATTTCAATACCATGCTATTTATGTTACATGATTTGAATAATCTATTAAATAATGGTATACCGTAAATAATAAATAGAGTAACACTGAATCACTTATTAAGTGATTATTAATGTTGTTAATATTAATAATTAAATAATAATTAATAAATTAAAGCACCACTCTTTATACTCAATGGTGAAGTGTAAGTGAAACAGTAGTTTTAAAAGCATTTTTAGTAGCCTAATTACACCTCAGCACTAATCTGCATAGTTACTACCAAATAATTACAATTATTAGTAATTATATTCCTATGTGAAAAGAGCTGTCCTTTGTACTATGAAAAATCAAACAGATCCAAAATTACTTTTAAGTAACTTGAACTCAGGTATAATAAGGGCTAGTATATATGGCAGAAAAGGGGGTAAAAAACCTCAAGTGGAGAGAATAGCACAGAGGCACAGAAACAGGCATGTATAGGAAGTATAAGGATAACAGAAATCAATTCAGCTTGTCAGGGACACTGAGAAATAATAAAAAGTTATTAAAATGGTATTAATGAAGATGAGCTTGGAAAGACTACTGAACATCCAACTACAGAATCCAGATTTTATTTTATATGTAAGAGGAAGCCATTAAAAGTTTTCAAGTGGAGGGGCACCAGGGTGGCTCAGTCAGTTAAGCAATGGACTCCTGATTTTTGGCTCAGGTTACGATCTCAGGATTGTGAGATCAAGCCCTGCCTCCTTATCCATATTGGGTGTAGAGCCTGCTTAAGATTCTCACTCTCCCTTTCCCTGTGCCCCCACCAAAATAATTCAAACAATTTTTTTATAATGCTTACTAAGGAAAGAATGCATAGGAAGTTTGGAACAGTAGAGTGTCTACAAGTTAGGATAACAGGAAAGAAATGATAAAGGCTTGGTCTTACAATCATAGCAAAGTGAATGGGGAAAGACGTTGGGTCTGAGAGATATTGCAGAAGTCAAGCTTATTCAACTATTATTTATGAGTTACTACAATGTACTGTTTGTGGCATTGTTCAAGGAAATGAACAGAACAGTGAAAAGGCTTCTACAGTTCTAAAAGGAATTTTTTTAAGATTTTATTTTTATTTATTTTATATAGAGAGAGCAAACTGGGAGTAGGAATGGAGAAAGCGGGAGAAGGAAAAAACCTCAAGCAGACGCCACACTGAGCATGGAGCCTTATGCGAGGCTCCATTTGACGACCCTGAGATCATGACCTGAGCTAAAACCAAAAGTCAGACGCTCAAACAACTGAGCCACCTATGAGCCTCAAGAGGAATTTTTTGAAATCAGCTTTACACAAAGATTGGTTAATGACTCCAAGAATTGTCCCTAAGGAAAAATATTATTTTTCATTCACTGTATTATATAGCACTATAAATTTTAAAATATTTTTAATATCTTTATTATAATTTTTAATTATTAACTCAAAATGCACAGTAATCTAAAAACTTACTTGAAGTCTCTTAAATCACCTGTATTTTTTCCATAAAGAACCAATTAAATTAAGTAGAACAATTTACTTTGTAGCACTTTGAAATTTCATGTTTCCTTAAATACCTCAATTATTTCACCCTAAATAAAGCTGAGCCTACCAGCAGTAAGATGGGTGGAGAGAGGGATGGTTAGAAAGACAGATGGACTGATTACCCAATATGTGATTTCTTCCTCTAACCCTTTATTTTTCCATTGACTTTAGTACACACCCATAAGACTTAAATGAAGGAAAATAGCTATAATACAGCTATAGGCTCAGAAAGAACTACAATCTTGAATCTGCCTTTCAATAAATAAATTTGATGTTTTTTATTTAATTTCGGAAGAAAAGAAGTTCATATAAAGTCTTCATTAAACTCCTATACTTGGGGCACCTGGGTGGCTCAGTGGGTTATAGCCTCTGCCTTCGGCTCAGGTCATGATCTCAAAGTCCTGGGATTGAGCTCTGCATCGAGCTCCACATCGGGCTCTGTGCTCAGCAGGGAGCCTGCTTCCTCCTCTCTCTCTGCCTGCCTGTCTACTTGTGATCTTTGTCAAATAAATAAAATCTTCAAAAAAAATAAATTCCTATACTCATTATAAATAAAATAATAGATTAATGTGCAAGTTGCTGTTGACAATATAAAGGTGAATAAAACAGAATCCCTGTCCTCAAAGATCTGTGATCAGAAGAGATTTTATATATGTTAATAAATAACAACAGACAACAGAATAAAGTATATAGAAAAAGAAAATATAGAAAAGTGAAGGAGAAATCTTTTGGGGATGAAAAGTTGAAGGGAAATAAAAGGATTTATGGAACCCGGTCTTGGAAGATGGTTACAAAGAAATGGAAGTTGAGGATTTCAGGAAGAAAAAAGTGGGTAAGAAAGTGTGGGCATATTTGGGTTGTAGTTTGTTTTTTGATCTGGTCAAAAGCATACATTATTTTTATTAGAAAAGACTTTAAATGTATGTTGGAATGAGGTTAGATACATCACATTAACAGAATAAAATAATCATATGATCATCTCAATAGATGCAGAAAAAACATTCGACAAGATTCAATATCAATTCATGATAAAAATTCAATTTAGGCATAGAAGGAACATATCTCAACACAATAAAAGCCATATATGACAAAGCCACAGGTAACACTATACTCAATGGTCAAAGGAGGAAAGGTTTTCCTTTAACATCAGGAAAAAAGCAAGAGTGCCTACTCTTACTACTCCTATTTAAAGTAGTACTGGGAGTCCTAGATAGAGCAGTCAGGCAAGGAAAAGAAATAAATATGTATACATATACATATGCACACACAACGGAATATTATTGAGCCATGAAAAAGCCAGGAAATCCTGCTATTTATAGTAACACTAATAGCATTATGCTAAGTGAAGTGAGTCAGACAGAGTAAGACAAATAATGTATGATCTCGCTTGCATGTGGAACCGGAAGAAAGAAAGAAAGGAAGAAAGAAAGGGAGGGAGGGAAGGAAGAAAAAAAAGAAAAAAGAAATGTCCACTAATCTATCACCAGAGCTAAAGAAGTACTGAATATAAAATATATTATATGTATACACATACATATTTGTATGTTGAATGAATCAATCGTGGGATAAGAGAAGAAAGAAGACTCAATAAAAAGCACCAGAGATGGGGCGCTGGGTGGCTCAGTGGGTTAAAGCCTCTGCCTTTGGCTCAGGTCATGATCCCAGGGGTCAGGGGTCCTGGGATCCAGCACCAAATCAGGCCCTCTGCTCAGCGGGAAGCCTGCTTCCTCCTTTTTCTCTGCCTGCCTCTCTGCCTACTTTGATCTCTGTCAAATAAATAAATAAAATCTTAAAAAAAAAACTTTTAAAAAAAGCACTAGAGATATAGGAGGAAATCTAAAAACTTCAGAAAGAAGATGAGAATAATCAACTATTCCAAATGCTACAAAGATAGTGAATATTACAATAAATATAAAATACCCATAATGTTTAATAATTAAGTCACTAGTAGTTATTGGAGAATTTGATGGAGTAGTGAAAGAAGATAAATTGTTACAAAAAATAATTAGTGAGTGGTGCAGAAGTAATAGAATTTTAAGAGAATAAACTGAGGGCCTAAGAAAATCAGAAGGCAAACTAAATAAAAAGTGAGGAAGTTAACATGTTTTTTTATGTAGCAAACTTCAAATCACTTACCAATTTCTTGTTGTGATGAGAGAGGATTTAAATTTCCTGCAGAATGTTCATTAAACTGAAAAATAATTTCCATTCAGTATTACTCAGGAAATCAGTAAAACAGTATATATGGCATTTATATTTGAATATAAAGCCTGGTTCTTCTAATAAGCATAATTAGAGTAGACAAAATGGCAACATTTTATATAGCACATTACTGTACTTTAAAACCTATCATTTGCGTATATTAAAATAAGGCTTATTGATTTGATTCTGGCAATAGATAATACATTAAAAGATATATATAGTATACTAAAGATAGTTCCTACTTTGGAATATTAATATAACCTAAAATTCTAATTAACTTTTGCTTTACTCTGGAGGCCTTTTACAAAACAGGTTCTTGGTATTGTTTTCCAACTTGTAAAAATAATAGGAAATATGACAGCTTCATGTCAGTTCAGATCAAGTTTTGCTGTCAAAAGACTTTGTTTTCTGTGTAAAACAGGTTTTTTTTTAAAATGGGATCATGACAACATAGTTTTCTGTCCCCTTTTTTTCTCTTAATGCTGCATTATGAGCATTTTCCCATGTCACTGTTCTTCTAAAACCAGATTCTTTTCATGGAATTTTCATATTCTTCCATATGAGTATACCATACAATTTCTTTCTGTTTTAAGTTTTTATTTAAAAACATACAGTGTGGGGCGCCTGGGTGGCTCAGTAGGTTAAGCCTCTGCCTTCGGCTCGGGTCATGATCCCGGGGTCCTGGGATCGAGCCCCGCATCGGGCTCTCTGCTCATCAGGGAGCCTGCTTTCCCACTTTCTCTGCCTGCTTCTCTGCCTACTTGTGATTTCTCTGTCAAATAAATAAATAAAATCTTAAAACAAAACAAAACAAAAAACATACAGTGTGATATTAGTTTCAGGTGAACAATTTAGTGGTTCAACACTTACATACAACACCCAGTGCTCATCATAAGTGCACTCCTTAATTAGCCCATCTCCCTAGCCCCTCTGGTAACCATCAGTTTGTTCTCTATAGTTAAGAGTCTGTTTCTTGGTTTGCAGTCATTCTTTAACTTTGGACATTTAGGTTACTTCTGTTTTTTTTTCTAATACAAATTACACTTGAGTAAATACTGTTTTTTTTAAAGATTTAATTTATTTGTTATATATATAGAGAGAGATTGCACAGGCAGACAGAGTGGTAGGCAGAGGGAGAAGCAGGCTCCCTGGCGAGCAAGGAGCCTGATGTGGGACTCAATCCCAGGACGCTGGGAACATGACCTGAGCCGAAGGCAGCTGCTTAACCAACTGAGCCACCCAGGCATCCCTTGAGTAAATACTGTTATGTACAGATTTACAATTTTGACAATTAATAAGGAAAGCTGTTTTTCCCAGATATTTTAAAAAATATTTTATTTATTTATTTGACAGAGATCACAAGTATTCAGAGAGGCAGGCAGGTAGAGAGGAGAAAGCCGACTCTCTGCAGACATGGGGCTCGATCCTAGGACCCTGGGATCATGACCTGAGCTGAAGGTAGAGGCTTTAACCCACTGAGCCACCCAGGCGCCCCTTTCTCAGAGATTTTATAAGTCACTTGAATTTCTTTTTCAGTGAATTATTATCTATTCACCTAAAGAACTTTGTATATATCTCTACTGAGGTCATAATTCTTACTAATCCATATAAGCTTTTTATATATTAAAGACATTAATTCCTTATATTATTGCTAATATTTTATATCACATTATCATTTTGCCTTTAAAATATTGTTTAACATAAAAAATTTTCTATGGAACCAAACCCAAACTCTTTTTATTTACTTTTGGCTCTTCTTCCACTGTTTTAATGTTCAGAGAATCCTTCCTCTTACTAAGATCTGATGAGTATTTAAACTTTCAAGACTTTCTAGCCCATACTATTCATCAATTTATCAATCCTTGTATCATTATCACATTTGATTGCTCTCACTCCCCCCTCACCAGTCTTTTCAACAATATTTTTATTATTAATGTCTGTAGGATCTATAATATTTTATTTGCAAAATAAGTAAAATTTCTTATTTTTGTCAGTCTAATGACCAGTTCATAAATTCTGTCAATTTTTTTCAAATAACCAACTTCAGCTTTGTCAATTTTCTTTATTGCTTATTTTCTATTTCATTGATTTCTCTTATCTCCTTTGCTTTTTCATTCTATTTACTTTGGGTTTACTTTATCTCTTTTTCTAGATTTTCTTTCTTTTCTTAAAAATATTTTATTTAGGGGCCCCTGGGTGGCTCAGTGGGTTAAAGCCTCTGCCTTTGGCTCAGGTCATGATCTCAGGGTCCTGGGATCGAGCCCCACATCGGGCTCTCTGCTCAGCGGGGAACCTGCTTCTTCCTCTCTCTCTGCCTGCCTCTCTGCCTACTTGTGATCTCTGTCTGTCAAATAAATAAATAAAATCTTTAAAAAAATATTTTATTTATTCATTTGTCAGAGAGAGAGGGAGAGAGAGACAGAGTGCAAGCACAAGCAGGGGGAGCAGCAGGCAGAGAGAGAAGCAGGCTCTTGCATAGCAAGGAACTCGATGTGGGACTATCCCAGGACCCTGGGATCACGACCTGAGCTGAAGGCAGCTGCTTAACCAACTGAGCCCACTCAACATCTCTCTCTCTCTTTTTTAAAGATTTTATTTATTTATTTATTTATTTATTTATTTATTTATTTATTTATTTGTTTGACAGAGAGAGAGTGCACAGCAGGAGGAGCAGCAGGTAGAAGGAGAGGTAGAAGCAGTCTCTCAGCTTAGTGGAGAGACTGGGGCTGATTGAACCACCCAGAGCCCTATTTTCTAGATTTTCAAGGTGAAAACTTAGGTCACTGATTTTAGACCTTTCTTCTTTTCTATCAACTGAATTATTTAAAATATTAATTATATTATTTAAAGCTATGGTTTTATTCTAGTTTTGGCAATATCCCTCAATTTTGATACACTGAATTATCATAATCATTTAAAAATCTTCTCTAATTTCTCTCATGATTTCTTCTTTGATCCATGCCCTAATTACTTGGGATTTTTCTTCTATTTTATTAATTTCTAATTTAATTATATTGTGGGCAAAGAACATGCTCTGTCTGATCTCAATCCTTTGAAATTTAGTAAGACTCTTTTAGTGGCCCAGAATTTGGTTTTGGTGAATATACCATCAGCACTTAAAAAGAATATACAGTCAGGGGGAGACCAACCATGACAGACTATGGACTCCAAGAAACCAACTGAGGGTTTTAGAGAGGAAAGAGGTGGGGAATGGGTTAGTCCAGTGATGGGTATTAAGGAGGGCACATACTGCATGGAACACTAGGTACTATATGCAAACAATGAATCTTGGAACACTACATCAAAAACTATGTTTTTGTATATTGTTGTATTGTTGTATTGTATGATGTTGTATTGCATTGTTGTATTGTATGATGACTAGCATAACTTAATAAAAAAAGATTTTTAACATAATAAAAAAATTCATCTCTAGCAATATGCTTTGTCTTGAAGATTACCTAAAATGATATAAGTATAGCCACTGACCTTCTTACTGTTTTATGATGATATATCTGTTTCTAACCACTAACTTTTTTTTCTTTCAAGATTTTATTTACACTGAAGTTAGTTAACATAAAGTGTAGCATTAGTTACAGGGGTAGAATTTACTGCTTCGTGACTTGCATATAACACCCAGTGTTCATTATATCAAGTGCCCTACTTAATGCCCATCACCCAGTTACCCAACCCCTCACCCACCTCCTTTCTAGCAACCCTCAGTTTGTTCCTGATTGTTAAGAGTCTTGTGGTTTGGGGCGCCTGAGTGGCTCAGTGGGTTAAAGCCTCTGCCTTCGGCTCAGGTCATGATCCCAGGGTTCTGGGATTGAGCCCCGCATCGGGCTCTCTCCTCAGCAGGGAGCCGGCTTCTCCCTCTTTCTCTGCCTGCCTCTCTGCCTACTTGTGATCTCTGTCAAATAAATAAATAAAATCTTTAAAAAAAAAAAAAAGAGTCTTGTGGTTTGTCTCTGTTTTTGTCTTACTTTATTTTTCCCTCCTTTCCCCTATGTACATCTGTTTTGTTTCTTAAGTTCCACATATGAGTGAAATCTTATGGTATTTGTCTTTCTCTGACTGAATTATTTCACTTAGCATAATATCCTCTAGTTCCATTCATATTGTTGCACATGGCAACAGTTCATTCTTTTTGGTGGCTAAGTAATATTCCTGTGTGTGTGTGTGTGTGTGTGTGTGTGTGTGTGTGTATCATATCATCTGCAAGTAGTGAAAGATTGATGGGTATTAAGGAAGGCACTTATTGTGATAAGCACTGGGTGTTGTATGTGAGTGATGAATCACTAAATTCTACCCTGAACCTAATATTACACTGTATGTTAACTAACTAGAATTTAAACAAAAACTTGAAAAAAGAAAAAAAAGAAAGTGTGTTTCCTGTTGATAGCTTATAGTAGGATCATATTTTTTAATCCACTCTTATAATCTCCACCTTTAATGGAGTGATTAGCCCATTTACAGTTAATGTGATTATTAAAACTTATCATATTTGGGTCTAACATTTTACTATTTGTTTTCTGTTTGCTCTCTCTGAGTTTTGTTACTCCATTACTTCTCTGCTTTATTTTGGTTTTTTTTTTCTAGGATTCCATCTTAATTTATTGCCAATCTTGTTTTTGAACGTTTTCTTGATTTTTCTTGACCAGGAAACTTAGTAATTATCTGTGAATCTCATTCCCCACCCCAACACCACAAAACAAAACCAAACAAAAAATTAGAGATAAACCATCTTGCCAGGATTCCATTTAGATTAGAATTGAATTACATTTATAAATTATTTGGGGAAGAAATATATTTTTACAATATTTTATTCCTATATAGCTATCTCATATGTCTATGTACTCATTAATTTTTCAGTAGTTTTTATGGTCTTCTTTATCCAAATGTACATGTTTCCGGCTAAGGTTACATGCGTGTATTTTCCATTAATGTTAATATTATAAATGACAATTATCTAATTGTATTCTATTTTTTTTTATGCCCAGCACACACCTTCTGGGAATTACCTGTTTTTGAAATAAGCATTGAGATAAAAATTGAGACAAAGCTGAAGACATGAAATACTATGAAATGTATAATACTATATCATCCAACAATAAACTTATAATTTCAACCATTTAATATAATGTGGGGGGTACAGGAAAAAATATTCTAATCCACATAAAACTGGCTAAATGTGACTAATTTAAATGAGCAACAAAAAATAATATATTATACTGCTATATACATTAACATTATTCATTGTTTAGAATTTTTCTAAGGCTTTAGGTATATAAACTCATTTAATATCCACAAAACCAAAGGCAAAAATTTTTTTTAAGATTTTATTTGTGAGAGAGAGAGAGAGCGAGCACACAGGAGAAGGAGCAGTAAGCAGAGGGAGAAGCAGGCTCCCTGCCTAATAAGGAGCCCAACAGGGGACTTGATCCCAGCTCATGACCTGAGCCAAAGGCAGACACTCAACTAACTGACCCATCCAGATGCCCCTCAATGGCAAAAATTCTTGTTTCCATTTTCCAAATGAGAAACAGGAAGCTATGTACCCAAAATCCTACATCCAGAACACACTCAACAAGGTGGCATCAGTCTGGTCTTGACCACTATACTGTGCTGTATCTACTGATCAAATAAGGCACATCTTAATCTTCAGTTTCAATTGCCAAGTGCAGAAATAAGCACTTTACTGTCTATCACTGGATAGCATAAATCACTACGAGAAGAACACTAGGTCTTTTAAAATTAACAGATAATGTTGCTATGTACACATATGTAAATAAAAACACTGACTAGTAACCTGGAGAATTTTTCACACTGAGAAATTAAAAGTTTGTTTAGAAGTTAGGCACATGAACTATAAAACCAAATTAATTTAAAACTCCTTAAAAAAAAAAAAAGATTTATTTATTTATTTGACAGGCAGAAATCACAAGTAGGCAGAGAGGCAGAGAGAGAGAGGAGGAAGCAGGCTGTCCGCAGAGCAGAGAGCCCAATGCGGGGCTCGATCCGACCACCCTGGGATCATGACCCGAGCCGAAGGCAGCGGCTTTAACCCACTGAGCCACCCAGGTGCCCCTAAAACTCCTTTTAACTGCAATTTTAATCATCCCTATCCTGATATTCTTTTTTTTAAGATTTTTTTTTTTTTTGACAGAGAGAGATCACAAGTAGGCAGAGAGGCAGGCAGAGAGAGAGGGAAGCAGGCTCCCTGCAGGACTTGATCCCAGGACCCTGAGATCATGACCTGAGCCGAAGGCAGCAGCTTAACCCACTGAGCCACCCAGGCGCCCCGATATTCTTTTTTTTATAAATAGGTATCAACTGAGACACCTGAAATTGAAACAAAAACATAATGGGGAAACTGTGCTACATTATCAATACTCAGAATCTTTTTTTAAAAATTGCCTCTACTTTGTACTCTGCTGCAAGACAGTTTGATACTAAAGAATGAAAATTACTTGAGGGGCACCTGGTGGCTCAGTCAATTACTTTTGACTCCTCATTTTCACCCAGGTCATGATTTCAGGGTTGTGAGTTGGAGCTCCAAGTCGAGCTCTGCACCAGTGAGGAGTCTACTTAAGATTCTCTCTCTCCCTCTGCCCTTTCCCTGCTCACTCACTTGCTTACTCTCTCTCAAATAAAGAAATACATCTTTTAAAAAAAAATGTTCTTTCTCTCTGCTCCTCCCCACCCCTGCTTACATGCATGAGTGCATTTGTATTCTTTCTCTCTTAAAAAAAAATTACTTGAGGTACCAGTGTACAGTTTTTTAGAAATAAAACTTTAGTTTCTCATTATTACCTGATCTGATGAGACTTCTGAATCAAATATAGTAGAATCAAATAAATTCAATCCAGGAGATCTAGAAGTATAATTCGTAAGAAAAGAAAATCCAGGAGATTCCTTTTGTGTAGGACCTTCAGGCATTATATTTCTATTTCTATTATGAAGAAATAAGAAATAATAAAAATGTTAAAATTATATTACTAAATATTGCAGACCAGTAAACAATATCATGGAAATAAGAATTAGCACAGTAGGAAAAGGGAGAGAATAGTTCTTGAAGTGACAAACCTCTTGAGAAAAAGATAGTTTGAGGTGGATAACAATGTTAAAGTAGATCAGTTATGGAATAATAATGAATTCCAACTAAGAATATACTGTCTGGCTCTATTCTAGATATTTCCACTGTCATTAACTTAACTTATTCCTCACAGTAAACCTATGAAATAAGTACTATTATTACCACATCCATTTTACAGAAGATAATTTTGAAGCATAGAAAGGTTAAATGACTTTTTCCAAGAAATGGAAGTGCCAGAGTTGGGATTTGAATTAGGCAATCCAGATTCAAAGTCCAGATCTTAACTTTTAGGCAATTTGTCTCCAAGATCTTGAAAGACAATTACAAGATTTTAGTCTTGATGAGGAGGCAGCCATTACATATTGTTGCATAAGGAAGTTAAACTATAAAATGATTTGGGAACAATAATTAGAGAAGAGAGTGGTTAAATGAATTCTGGAGGCAAAGCTGCCTGTATTTTTTTCTTCTAAACATCCATGTCTTGGCTTTAATATTGTGCATATTGGCCTCTATGGCACTACAAGTAAACATGAAAATTGTTCCCATTTCCATGCACAGGTATTCACCTATAACACAATTTAAAATTAGTATGAATGACCTGTACCCCTGAAACAAATATTATATGTTAATAAAGAAGAGATATCAACAGCCAAAAATAGAAAGATAGATAGATAAAATTAGTATGGACAAAGAAAGTTTACAATAATTAATATTCATTTGATCACTACAAATAAATGAGTACTAAATCAAGCAAGAAATTGGCTATGTTCAATATGTTCTAGATGTCAGGGTATAATAATCAGTGTTATTTAAGACTTAATTTCTTGGGACGCCTGGGTGGCTCAATGGGTTAAGCCACTGCCTTCAGCTCAGGTCATGATCCCAGGGTCCTGGGATCCAGTCCCACATCAGGCTCTCTGCTCGGCAGGGAGCCTGCTTCTCCCCTCCCCTCTCTGCCTGCCTCTCTGCCTACTTGTGTGATCTCTGTCTGTCAAATAAATAAATAAAATCTTTAAAAAAAAAAGACTTAATTTCTTTTTTTCTTTAAAGGGACATATTTTCTGTAGGTGGGTGCTCAAATGAAAACTGAGGAATGCTTTCTTTGCCCATAGAAACAAAATTCAGATACAAGAGAGTGCTTGTCTCCTCCCCTGAAAGGATACATTTGCTCATCATCTTTCTCTCCAGGTATCATTTCCCATATTCTTAATGAAAATGCTTACAAGTACGAACCCCAAAACTCTATCTTCAAGGATAAGTTATAAGTTTTAAAAAAGAGTGGTTCATATAAAAAGTCAAATTCCAGCAACACTGATGCTAAAAATGACTTAAATTTCTTAGCATCCACATAATATATTTCCATGAATTTTCTATTATGTGCAGACTTATTTTCTTTAAGAGGTAAAATGAAGTTTGATAATGCAGTTTGTGGTGTGGTGACATGAGCAACTGCCAGTTCTTGCCCATTTAATTCTTTGAATGTCTTGGAGAGATTTGGCCTTGTTCGTTCTTCAATTGAGGTTACTGACTGTAAGTAAAGTGTTCTACTTTTTCCCTCTAAAGTGGCTGTGATGGCTGGAGATTTCATCTGTAGAAAAGCACTATTGGTTAAATAATCCAAAACCTCCTGGAGTTTAGTAGTTGGAGAAGACTGGATATTTTAAGGAAGCTGGCTATAAGCTGGGATGTTTTCCTTTCTCTCTGCTTCAAATGTGTATGTGTACAGTCCATCTACATCACTGAATACCAACTATTAAGAGGAATATATGCACATGTGGCTATTTTAAAGACCTCAGTGGCACACATAGCTGAAATGACTGCATTTGTAGAAGCTACTGCAGGAATGATTTGTTTTACTACTCCTTGAGTGAATCTGTAGGTAACACCCTTAATATTATATTGTCCAGCTCTCTTGACGGACTCTTGGAAAATCCACTGAATATGATCAAGATCATCTCCATATAATGGAACTCCTCTAAAAGCTGCTCCTTAGGCCACTACAGTATCCTTACATACTCAATACAGTGTTCTGGTAGCCTGGGCATAGACTCAAAGGTGTACATGGAAAAATTAATCTGTGGAAGATACTGTTCTAGTGAGCATTCAATATAAGCAGTAATTCCAGGCAGAATCATCCAGACATTTCCTTTAAAACCTTCTGTCCCTCCATCTATCAAAAGGACAATGGAGCTTAGATCTTATACACCATTTTCATAATTTAGAAGAGATATCAGCATGCCATTTATCCATCTTCTGGCCATGATAGAGTCCAGTCCACTTACAATTATATGATATTGTCGATAGAAAATGTCATTAAAATCCTGAAATCTTGTTGAAATGTGGAACTACACTGCAACTAGGAACTCTGTCATTAAGAAATTCTGCATCATTTTAGCCTTAGGTCTTCCAACATGTTAAAGCCTATATAAAAACTGCCTATTTAGATTGAAAACATCTATAGTGTCCATGTCTATAACATAAATCTGTCTAAAATCAGACGCTGCCAGATTTTTCAGGAGCTCACATCCTAAGCTTCCAGTCCAATGACCAGAACTTTACATGTATCTAACAAAAACGAGAGATTCAGTGCTCAGTTCAAAATCAGAATGTGTGAAGGGTCCAGATCACTCGAGGAACTTCTTTTTGGTTCCAGCAACCTTGCCAGTCTCCAGTGTCCCCATTCCCAAAAACAACAGCCATTTTCTCAGCCAGCAGCTCCTCTATTCTTGTCTTTGTCTCTGGCTCCTCACCAGCCGGCATATTCTCCCCAGCTGCCTGCATTTGAATCTCAACTCTATCACTGACAAGTTTTATCACTTGGGAGTCTGTTTCCTCTTCTATAAAATAAGCATAATAATGTATTTACATCTCATAAAGTTGTGAATATTAAATGAGCAATACATATAAAGTGTTTACAGTTTATGCTTTTGACAGGTACTACAGAAATCTGAAGATCCTTCCGTAACTGTCTCCATTGATCATCAATGAGTCACTTAACTTTACAGATCAGTTTACTCATCCATAAATGGAGGTTTATGGCAAACATATCCCTTAACGGTTCTCATATTTGATGATGAATTCCACTTTGAATATACTGTATGTGAATCAACAGCATGACTTTACTATATAAAACTGATTAGCAATTTAAAATACAGAAGTAGAACATGGGTGAAAGAGTTCTCAAGTGGAATCAATGTTTTAAAAGAATCTTTAAGTTTGTAGTTTAAAAAGGGATTAAACTAAACAAAAAGTTAAATGCAACCTTTTCTCTTAGCTGTAAACTACAAATCTGTGGTTACCCAAGTTAAATAATCATGTTAAGAGATATTACTGCCTACACCAAGGTTACATAACAGATGGCAATTCTTGCTTTAGACACTACAACATAAATAAAAATGACAGCTGGAACATTATTCAATGATGTCCACAATCTACCATACATGATAGTAACTTTTTAACTTGACATTTAATATTTTTCATATACTTTTTATCCTTTGGAAAATCTTAAATGTATACTATTGCGCTGGATAAGTACTCATAATCTATACCTTCAGCTGAATGCTGTAGGAAAAATGGGGAAGAGGTTCTATGAAACAAGAATGGCAGAATGTTAATAATTGTTTAAACAGGGCAATAAGTACATGGAGGTTCATTACACTAGTCTCTCTCCTTTGTGTATTTGAAATACTCCATAATAAAACCTTTTTAAAAGTTACAGGAACTAGATGTTTTACTATTCTTATCAATTATTTATAAAATATTGGCTCAACATATATAGATTCTTTAATGATAGTTATTAATTAAAATCCTACATTTCAAAAGAGGGGGTTTTAGGGAATAATAATTTCTCCAAAGGTTCAGGTGTTTTCACAGCTTCAGGAGTTCTTAAAAATAAAGGAATTTCAGGAGTTTGTAGAAAGTTCTCAGCCCTTTCTTCTACTTCATCACTATTATTTTCTATTGGCTTCTCAAAATGTTCTGCACATATAACCTGCAAATTCAAAATAATAGAAAACTATAAAAATGAATGTTATTTTTAAAAATGTTATTACATTAACAAATTCACGTATGTAAAAATGTGTGAGGAAGAAAACACCATATTAATCTTTGATGTTATATGTCATAGACATAAGTAAAATAAGAATAATTGATGAAAGAGTACCAAAATATAATTGTGTTAAAATATGGGATCGGGAGGGAGACAAACCAAAAGAGACTCTTAATGTCATAAAACAAACAGAGGGGGGTGGGGGGGAGAGGGGTTGGGAGAGGGTGGTGGGGTTACATTATATGTTTAAATAAAGCTTAAATAAAAAGAAAAAGAAAAAAAGAAAAAAATATGGAAAAAATTAAATTTTCTGATTTCTCTTTTCTTCTCAGCTCCACCTCCCTTACCTCTACCTAAAAAAGTAAATGATAACCAGAACATACTCAAATTGATGAAGAAAAATGGTTAAGAATGTTTTTTAAATTTCTGCATCATGCACTGGCTCAGGAATTGTATATGATATACAGGAAGGGAAAAGTGATTTACTTCCAAGCAATCTTATTCTCATTGGTTGTGTTCTTTGCACATTTTGTTCTTAGAAATTCATTACTTTTCTGCAAAGGTTGAAAACGTGAATACTAATTTTGCTTTATATCATTTTTTGGGTAGGACTAGGATTCCTCAAATATGTTTGCTATACTAAACTCTATTTCAGAAACAATTTGGGTCTCTCTACCAAAAAATTTTTAAATGTTCTTTTTACCTGTTCTTCTTGAGAATTCTACTGTGTCATTTACCTTATTTTAACTCTTAGCAGCTAACTTAGTAAAGCCAATAAACATGTCTACATCTATCATTAATGTTTTCCACTATTAAAAAATATTTTGGAAAATACTTTTGTGGCAACCACCAGTCTTGAACGGCCTTAGAAAGTCATTCAATTTTACCAAACAAAATTGTTTTCTTCAGTTGTGATATAGATATATATATATGTATATATATATATATATAGTCAATTATTAATGACAACTCTGTGTATTTTCATATAAACTTTTTGTGGCTTCATTTTTTTAATCTAAAACTCCTCTAAGGAATAGAAGATTTAACATAACAGGAACTTGATTACTAACCTAAAACACCTAGACCTCACATATATAATCTTCACTAATCTGAAATTAAAGTGGAAACAGCATTTTAAATTGGAATATTTTGCTTAGAAATTACAAATCAAATATTTGACTTACTTGTGAAGTACATTTTGATTCTCTCGATTGTCTTACTGTCCCTTTATCTTCACTCTCAGCATCTGTTTGTTATAGGAGAACAAACTATTTTTTCTTTTGGCAATTTAATTGTAAAGAAAACATATAACAGTAAGAAATTGTGAATATTTAACCTACAAAAATAAGTTTCATATAGTTTAACCCAATCCACACAGATAAGAGAATAAAACCCATGTGAACAGTTTAACAAAGAAAATTATAGAGAATACCCCTGTAACCATCACACAGGTAAAGAAACAGAACATCATACATTGTCCACATATTCCTCATATTGTCCTCCTCACAGGTATTCACTATCCTAAATTTCCTTGATTTGCTTTCTGTAGTTTTATCACCTAAGTAATTTAGTTTATTTTTCCTGTTTTAAAATGTTATATGAGGGTGCCTGGGTGACTCAGTGGGTTAAAGCCATTGCCTTCGGCTCAGGTCACGATCTCAGGGTCCTGGGATCAAGTCCCGAATCTGGCTCTCTGCTCGGCGAGGAGGCTGTCCCCTCCCCCTTGCCTTCCTCTCTGCCTTCTTGTGATCTCTCTCTGTCAAATACATAAATAACATCTTAAAAAAAAATAAAATGTTATATGATAAAATGGTAATATAGGTTTTCTTTGTCTTGCTTTTTTTATTCAGCATATGCTCATGAAATTCATCTGTATTGTTTTATATAGACATAATTTGCTTACTTGTATTGATTTAAGTATTCCATTGTACAAACAACATAATATATCCATCTATTCTACTAGCAAACAGGCATTTGGGGTGTTTCTACTTTGAGTCTATTACAAACAGTGATCTTTACATATATACTTGTATGTATGTACTTGTATTTCTCCAGGTATATACCTAGGAGGGGAATTATGAGGTAGAGAGTATGTATATCTTTCATTTTACCAAATTTTAAATTATTTTCCAGAGTTCATTTTCCAAACTATTTATCAATTTTTGTTGTGGTACCTAGCCATCCCAACTTACCTTAGGAACACATTCAGCTTCACCAGACAAAACCATTAGCTTTAATTATAATTTAGATAAAGTCTCAATATACAGTCATTTATAAATTAGAGTTCCTCCAATAGTTAATGAGAGTTCTTATTGTTCTATATTCTCATTAATACTTACTACTATCAGACTTTCTGAATCTGCTAACCTGTTGGACGTGTATTTAATCTGTTGGACTGTGGCTTTATTTTTCAGTATCCTAATTTGCTGAGCATCTTTTCATATGTTTATTTACCATATGAGTTGCTCTATTTGAAGTGCCTACTTGCATATTTTGCATATATTTCTAATTGGGTTGTCTGACTTATTCTTCTCGGTTTGTAGAAATTCTTTATATATTTTTGGAAACCAGTCCTTTGACAGTTTTATGTGTTAAAAATATATTTTCTTGCCTTCATTTCTTTTTTTTAAGATTTTTATTTATTTGAGCGAGAGAAAAAAAGAGGGCACAAGAGTAGTCAAAGTGGCAGGCAGAGGAAGAGCGAGAAGCAGACTCCCCCCTAAGCAGGGAGCCTAACATGGAACTTGATCCCAGAACTGAGATCATGACCTGAGCTGACACTTAAGCAACTGAGTCATTCGGGCTCCCCTTCCATTCTTTTTATGTCTTTTGATGAGCAGAAATTCTTAAGTTTAGTATAGCCAAATTTATCAACCTTTCTTTTATGATTGGGCATTTTAATTCTTTTTTTTTTTAAAGATTTTATTTATTTATTTGTTAGAGAGAGAGAGTGAGCGCAGGCAGACAGAGTGGCAGGCAGAGGCAGAGGGAGAAGCAGGCTCCCTGCTGAGCAAGGAGCCCGATGTGGGACTCGATTCCAGGACGCCGGGATCATGACCTGAGCCGAAGGCAGCTGCTTAACCAACTGAGCCACCCAGGCGTCCCTGGGCATTTTAATTCTTATTTAAGAAATTCTTTCCTACCTTGAATAGACTTTTTTCTATTTGATCATCTGAAAGCTTTTGTCTTTTGCAGTTAAGTCACAACTATTATTTTCATCACATATTAACTTCCTCAAAAGACCGACTTGGAGATTGTTGAAAAAGAGTCCTTTTTTCTTCTAAGATAATTACATGCCTTTTTGGGTATAAAACCTTACTATATATGCTGATCAGCAGCTAGGCTATGCCAGACATTTGCATTTCCCCACATATCTGTATTAGGGGTGCACTGTTCCTAGAGATCAGCTTTCTTCCCTTGTCTAACACTCTGTCAGCTTAGTATATAGAGAGAATTATAAACAGGTAGAATAAATCATCTGTGCAGTTAAGATATAATTCTTTCTTCCAGAAGACAGCATGAAGAAAACCCATCTACATGGAATAAGCACATTATGTTGGTTGACTATTATATTGGAGAAACAATGCACAGTTTATTGTAAGACCATTCTGAATATATATATATTTACAGAATGTTTCTACTGCCAAAATGAGCCAGTTTTTAAAAGTTTTTATTAGAACTCCAGTTAGTTAACACAGTGTAATTTTAGTTTCAATTGTGTGCAATTTAGTGACTCAAAACTTAAAACACCTAGTGCTCATCACAAGTGCACTCCTTAATTCTCACCACCTATTTAACCCACCTCCCAGCCCCCTTCTCTTCTCATCCATCAGTTTGTTCTCTATAGTTAAGAGTCTGCTTTTTGGTTTGCCTCTTTTTCCCCTCCATGACTGTTTGTTTTGTTTCTTAAGTTCCACATACAAGTGAAATCATATGGTATTTTTCTTTCTTTGATTTATTTCACTTAGCATAATACTCTCTAGAGCTCCATCCAAGTTGTTGCAAGTGGTAAGATTTCATTCTTTTTTATGATTAATATTGCATTATACACACACATACACACACACACACACCACATATCAATCAATAGACATTTGAGCTCTTTCCATAATTTGGCTATTGTTGATACTGCTGCTACAACATCAGGGTACATGTGCCCCTTCAAATCAGTATTTTTGTATTCTTTGGGTAAATGCAATTGCTGGATCACAGGATAGTTCTATTTTTAACTCTTTAAGGAACCTTCATACTGTTTTCCACAGTGGCTACACCAGTTTGCATTCCTACCAATGGTGTAAGAAGGTTTCCCTTTCTCCACATCTTCACCAAAACCTGTTGTTCCCTGTATTGTTAATTTTAGCCATTCTGACAGGTATGAGATGATATCTTGTACTTTTATTTGTATTTCCCTGATGATTAGTGATGTTGAGCATCTTTTCATATGCCTGTATGTCTTCTTTGGAAAAATGTCTATCCATGTCTTCTATTTTTTAATTGGATTATTTGTTTTGGGATGTTGAGTCTTATGAGTTCTTTACATATTTTATATATTAACCCTTTATCAGATATATCAGTTGCAAATATCTTCTCTCATTGCATAGGTTGCCCTTCAGTTTTGTTGACTGTTCCCTTGGCTGTGCAGGAAATTTATTTTGATGAAATCCCAAGAGTTTATTTTTGTTTTTGTTTCCCTTGCCTCAAGAGATGTATCTAGTAAGAAGTTGCTATGGCCGATGTCAAAGAGGTTACTGCCTGTGTTTTCCTCTAGGATTTTAATGGTTTCCTGTCTTACATTTAGGTCTTTCATCAATTTTGGATTTATTTTTATGTATGGTGTAAGAAAATAGTCCAGTTTCATTCTTTTGCATATGGTTGTCCATTATTCTCAACATCATTTCTTGAAGAGACTGTTTCCTTTCCATTGGATGGTCTTTTCTACCTTGTCAAAGATTAGTTGACCATAGAGTTGTGGATCCATTTCTAGATTTCCTGTGCTGTTCCACTGATCTATGAGTCTGTTTTTGTGCCAGTACCATACCATCTTTATCACCACAGCTTTGTAGTATAACTTACGTCTGGAATTGTGATGCCTCTAGCTTTGCTTTTTAAGGTTGCTTTGGCTATTCAGGCTCTTTATGGTTCCATACAAATTTTTGATTGTTTATTCTAGCTCTATGAAAAATGATGGTAGTATTTTGATAGGGATTACATCATATGTGTAGATTACTTTGGTAACATAGATATTTTAACAGTGTTTGTTCTTCTAATACATGAACATGGAATGTTTTTCCATTTCTTTGTGTCATCTTTAATTTCTTTTATCAGTGTTTTATAGTTTTCAGAGTATGGGTCTTTCATCTCTTTGGTTAGGTTTATTCTTGGGTATCTTATGATTTTTGGTGCAATTGTAAATGGGATTTATTCCTTAATTTCTTTCTGCTGCTTTATTATTAGCATATAGAAATGAAAGAGATTTCAGTATATTGACTTTGTATCTTCCAACTTTACTGACTTCATGTTACCAGTTCTAGCAGCTTTTTGATGAAGTATTTCAGGTTTTCTCTATATAGTATCATATCATCTACAAATAGTTTAAGTTTTACTTCTTCCCTGATGATGTGCCTGCCTTTTATTTCTTTTTGTTGTCTGATTGCTGTGGCAAGGATTTGCAGTATTATGTTGGATAAAAGTGGTAAGAGTGAACATACCTATCTTGTTCCTGACCATAGAGGAAAAGATCTGTTTTTCCCCACCAAGGATGATCTCAATTGTGGGTTTTTTGTATATGGACTTTATTCTGTTGAGGAATGCTCCCTCTAAACCTACTTTATTGAGGTTTGTTTGTTTTTTTTATCATGAATGGATGTTGTACTTTGTCAAATGCTTTTTCTCCATCTGCTGAAAGGATCATATGGTTCTTATCCTTTCTTTTATTAATGTGATTATGTCATGTTGATTGATTTGCGAATACTGAACCAACCTGGCAACTCGGGAATAAATCCCACTCGATAGTGGTGAGCAGTTTTTTCAATGTACTGCTGGATTTGGTTCGTTCTTATTTTGTTGAGAATTTTTGCATCCATGTTCATTAGGGATATTGGCCTGTAGTTTTTTTGTTTTTTTCTTTTAGTGGAGTCTTTTTCTGGTTTTGGTATCAGGGTAATGCTGGCCTCATAAAGTAAATTTGGAAGTTCTCCTTCCTTTTCTATTTTTGGAATAGTTTGAGAAGAATAGGTATTAACTCTTCTTTAAATGTTTGGTAAAATTTGCCTGTGAAGCCATTTGGCTCTGTTTGTTGGGAGATTTTTTATTACTTTTATTACTGATTCGATAGAATGAGACATTTTTAAAACTTCAAAAAAAAAGGCTATAATCCACATGATATAGACAAGAAAAAGTGAAGACTTTTATATAGCCTAATATATATATATAGTGGAATAACTGTTATTCATTATTGGATTACTAATATGTATGTATATGTACATATGAGATATCTTATATTACATATTATATTATATATATTAAGTGTACACATGTACATATATAAATAAATACACACACACATAAGGAGAGTTTTTTTTTCAAGAGTATGATACCCTTAAAATTTTCTGACAGCTAGTTGATTCTAGGATAATAAACTCATATATATGTATATATACATATATATATCTCCAGTAACCTTTCTATGCTTTTAGTCAAAGAAAATAATCCAAGACAGTAAAAGATTTATGTAAGAGAATATAGTAGCATTAGGGGAAAAAACCTAACCTAGAAACAATGAAATATTTAATATTTTGAAGAAGAATGGCTAAATAATTAAAATAATTCAATATTAAAAAATTCAATATTTTGAGATAATGGCTAAATGAATTATAGCATATCCTTCCATGGCATATGATACAGTCATTAAAAATAAAATCTATTTAATGGCATAGAAAAATATCCTAAACAGTATATCAAATGGAAAGAAAAGGTTAGAAAATGATATATAGTATGTTTCAAATTTGGGGGAGAAAATAAAAGAACACACATATACATAGGAAAGAAGGACAAGAACATATACCAGTATGGATGGTGCCAGTTATACCTGGGCAATGGTATCTTTGTTTCTTTTGTATTTTTCTCTGTTTTCCAAATCTTTTACAATGAAATGACATATTTTATATTGAGTGAAAAATGTTTTTAAAAACCAGGCATGCACAGTCAGTTAACCAAAGATGTGAACAATCCAAATAATATATTTGAATAGTATAAAAACTGGATATAATTTGTTACTCTCATTTCTTAGGAAAAAATATAAACAGCAAATACCTGTATCTCCTTTTTCAAACCACTGACTGCAATTTGATTGTTTCTGTGGGGTTAACAACCTAAAACACAATAAATAAAATTTTTATATTATTTGTTGAATTGATAAATTTCAGAATTAAAACATTTTCCTATTTTAAAAGTTACCTGAAGTGCATATTTTGAGAATGTTTAATAGCCACAGAATTTGAGTGTTTTGAGTGGTTATTCAGAGTAAAGTCATTAAGTACCTAAACAAAAGAAATTAAGTATTAGAACCAGCTACACAGACAGCAAAAATGTTTTGCTTGCCATGGCTACTGAAGGTTCTCCAAGAACATTGTCATTCTCTTCCTCATCATCAATATGAATAACTACAAACATTAACTGAAACCACTACATATAAAATATTAAGTCAAATACTAGGAAACTTTAAGACTCATAAGGAATTTGGTATTTTGGACAAGTATAACAACTATGCTTCGTAGTATTTCTACATTTAAGGTAAACTTACCATTTTTTATCTCATATTTATGCCTATTCAAGTCAACCTTAATCATTTTCTCAAACGATTTGTGTCTATTTTTTTTATAACCTTTTAAATTGAACATTAAAAAGCAAAACAGGTTAAAAGATTAAAACCTAAGATTTTGGTTTTTATATATGTATGAACAAGGTAATATATCATTTTTAACTTTAAATTTTATTTAATATCAATATCTAAGCCACTGCTTTACTAATGTTTGTATTGTCTGTTTCAAGTCACTCATTCTCTGTGAGTCACTCATTTTGAAGAGTTCCTGATTTTTCTTATTCAACTCAACATAAAAATATCTTTAATAGGAAAAATCCCATTTATTTTTGTTATAACAGCCATTGGTCTTAATTCTGTGATCTTATTGTGCTTTTAGATCATAAAAGACCTTGCCTCTTAAAGAACACTTGTCCCTTAAAGAATAAGTGTTAATGTTTCGATGTATTAAACAATATACATTTTATATGGACTCCCTGTAAAAATATTTGTACAAGTTAAGTAGTTTATAGTAGATGCTAAGAACTAAAATTGCTGAATATGTGCATTTTTATTTGTAATATGTACTATGAACCAGTCCTCCAAAGTAATTACACCAAATTACATTCCCACTATTGGTGACTTTACTAGATATTATCAAATGTTGTAGTGTATGCAAATCTGATAGGGGAAACCAGATACCTCATTGATTTAATATGCATTTCCCTGTACCCCAAAATTCAAGCATCTTGTTTTTTGACACTTTTTCTGTAAACCGTTTTATCTTTTGCCTACCTTAAAAATTAATTTGTATTATGTATTTATGTGTTACACATTCTGCGTACCAATTTCCTATCTATTCTGTCATTCTCTATAACTTGCTGGTGTCTTTTGTCACACAGAAGTTTTTTGTTTTGATGTAGTCCACTGATTAATTTGTCTTTTCTTACACCACACTGTTATAATCATTGGATTTTGATGATACTTTAAAATGTTCTGGGATAGGGTGCCTGGGTGATTCAGTTGGTTACGTGGCCGGCCAACTCTTGATTTTGGCTCAGGTCATCATCTCAGGATTGTGAGACTGAGTCAACATTATGCTCTACACTGGGTATGGGGCCCGCTTATGATTCTTTCTCTCCCTCTCCCTCTGCCCCTGCTCACTCGCTCTCCCTCCCACCCTAAAAAAAAAAATGTTCTGAGATTATGTAAATGTTCTGGAATTAAGACTGTGGTGATGGTTACACTACCTTTAGAATACACTAAAAACTGGGGCGCCTAGGTGGCTCAGTTGGTTAAGCCTCTGCCTTCCACCCTGCTCATGATCTCAGGGTCCTGGGGTCAAGCCCCGCATTAGGCTCTCTGCTCAGTGGGGAGTCTGCCTCTCCCTGTCTCTGCTTGCCTCTTTGCCTACTTGCGATTTCTCTCTCTGTCAAATAAATGGATAAAATCTTAAAAAAGAAAGAATACTAAAACCACTGAAAACCACTGAAATGTACATTTTTAATTTTTTTCTTTAAGCTTTTTTATTTAAACATATAATGTAACCCCACCACCCTCTCCCAAACCCTCTCCCCCCCACCCCCCCTCAGATTGTTTTATGACATTAAGAGTCTCTTTTGGTTTGTCTCCCTCCCAATCCCATCTTGTTTCATTTTTTCTTTTCCTACCACCTTAACCCCCACCCCCGTTGCATCTCCACTTCCTCATATCAGGGAGATCATGTGATAGTTGTCTTTCTCCAATTGACTTATTTCACTAAGCATAATACCATCTAGTTCCATCCATGTCGTCGCAAATGGTAAGATTTCATTTCTTTTGATGGCTGCATAGTATTCCATTGTATACATATACCACCTCTTCTTTATCCATTCATCTGTTGATGGACATCTAGGTTCTTTCCATAACTTGGCTATTGTGGACATTGCTGCTATAAACATTCGGGTACACGTGCCCCTTCAGATCACTATGTTTGTATCTTTGGGGTAAATACCCAGTAGTGCAATTGCTGGGTCTTAAGGTAGCTCTATTTTCAATTTTTTGAGGAACCTCCATGCTGTTTTCCAGAGTGGTTGCACCAGCTTGCATTCCCACCAACAGTGTAGGAGGGTTCCCCTTTCTCTGAATCCTCGCCAGCATCTGTCATTTCCTGACTTGTTAATTTTAGCCATTCTGACTGGTGTGAGGTGGTATGTCATTGTGGTTTTGATTTGTATTTCCCTGATGCCCAGTGATGTGGAGCACTTTTTCATGTGTCTGTTGGCCATCTGGATGTCTTCTTTGCAGAAATGTCTGTTCATGTCCTCTGCCCATTTCTTGATTGGATTATTTGTTCTTTGGGTGTTGAGTTTGCTAAGCTCTTTATAGATTTTGGATACTGACCCTTTATCTGATATGTTGTTTGCAAATATCTTCTCCCATTCTGTCAGTTGTCTTTTGGTTTTGTTCACTGTTTCCTTTGCTGTGCAAAAGCTTTTGATCTTGATGAAGTCCCAATAGCTCATTTTTTCCCTTGCTTCCCTTGCCTTTGGCGTTGTTCCTAGGAAGAAGTTGCTACAGCTGAGGTCGAAGAGGTTGCTGCCTGTGTTCTCCTCAAGGATTTTGATGGATTCCTTTCTCACGTTGAGGTCCTTCAGCCATTTTGAGTCTATTTTCGTGTGTGGTGTAAGGAAATGGTCCAATTTCATTTTTCTGCATGCAGCTGTCCAATTTTCCCAACACCATTTATTGAAGAGGCTGTCTTTTTT